>OMLF01012758.1:14909-44888 GCA_900302615.1 Holocentrus rufus | reverse complement strand
AGACTGTAAGTGAATTTGTCAAGTCCTCACAGATCTCACACACACACACACACACACACACACACACACACACACACACACACACACACACACACACACACACACACTATTATGTTATTTCAAAACCAATTCAGCAGATAAGTTATCACCATACATAAACAAGCACGTGTCTAATTTTCTATTCATTCAAAGTGAGGGTATATAATACTGAACAGTCATTTTCACATACAGATTAAAAACGTCATAATTTAATCAGTGTACTGTTTTTTTTTTGTGATTTTCTAACCCATTAACTATCGGCCTGGAACAGACTCCTACACTGTGTGCTGCAGTTTGTCTGATGTTTATTAGTAAACGTATCATGCACAGAAATGTCTCATCATGCTTCAGAAATACCCTGCTACAGAGGTTGGACAAGTTTCTTTGACAGTGAACAGGCAAAATGTGTGAGGAAGGTGTGACAAGAAGCTGCAGTTACTATAAAAAAAAATTCTCATTATTTTTCCAGTTTTCTTGTACTTGCATCAAGTGTCTTTTTACCTAAAATCAAAGGTCTAACATAAGTATAATACTAAAGTTTCATTTTCCAATTCAGCATTGTTAAGATGGAATGTATCTCAGTGAGAACAGAGTTATGAGTGACTCTCCAAAGCACCAATCACCAATGTGTGACGATCAGATTCGTGGTCCGTCTCACTTCATTCACACAACCACTCTGCTCTTTTGTTTCTCCGGTATCTGGGGTCTGGAAGGACGCCGCACACACACACTCGGTGAACGCTCAGATGGCACAGTGAAGGCATGGTCGAAGGATGAATGGATAAGTGGATGAGTGCAAATCTGCCACCTGCTCCACACCAGTGTGTATGTCTTTGTGTATGCATGTGTGTGCGCATGTGTGTGTGTATATACACTGTACAGTTTGTTTGCACCGAGGGAGGAGGGCTACTGCAGGTAGCGATAGACTTTGAAGCAGTGGTTGCCAGAATCAGCGACCACAACATGTCCGTCAGAGGTGAGGGCCAAACCCTGAGGTCCATACAGAGGGTCTGCTGACGTGTTGATGTAGGACAGGAAGGAACCGCTGCCATCAAACACCTGAAACAGACACACAGAGAATAAATACTGTTATACGAATGCTTAGATTACATTTAGACTAGTGGTGGAAGAGGCATTATCCCTGGGTAAAAGTATCAATACCCTAACACAGAATTACACTAGTAAAAGTTAAAGTACTACTTTGGCATTTCTACTTAAGTAAAAATATATAAGTACTAGTCTTTAAATGTACTTAAATTAGTACAAATAAAAGTATTTATATTTAGTGCCCATACGTAGAACCTATAACACGACATAAAATATGCCTCTTTTTCCTGCAGATGAATACTCAATGTATACTGAAACCGATTTATAAAAACTAAAAGAGAACAGTTTAATAAGAGATTGCATGGTATTTTATTAGGAGTAGCATTTCCACTATGAGCGCTCTAAGGCTAGACTGTCTGCCTCGTCCCTCACACTGACCTGTATCCTGCTGTTGCCCCAGTCTGCTACTATGATGTTTCCGTTGACATCCACTGCCACTCCTGTGGGGGCGTTGAACTGGCCGTTGCCCTCACCGTTGGAGCCAAACTTCAGCAGGAACTCTCCTTCGGTGTTGAACACCTGATTTTGTTTTTGTTTTGTTTTTCAAGGAGAGAGCAGCATTGAGACAGTTTAGCACAGTAATTTTTGATATAACAGAGTAGTAGACCAAATGTAAATGATATGCCAGTGTAATAAACAATAGAATTTATCTTCACATATATGACATCTGTGATTAACCCTTACTACCCTATGCTGGTTTGCTTGTTTTTCAGTTCCTTTATTTTTAGGCTTATAGTCACTACATGTCTTAGCCAGGCATGCCACATATTGTTTTTTAAAAATTTTTCAGGACAAAGTGAGGCTACCTAAAAATGGCATCATTGGCAATGTGGCAATATCCCAACTTGATAATCCCAGTGACATACAGTATACACTTTCACCCATCTGTCGTTCCTGTCACATACAAGCCAGCATATCCTGGTAAATGACTATTCATAGTTTCATATGTATACTGCCATCAAAATGTTTCATTAAATTGCACCAGTGACAGAACAACTCAACAGTATGTTCTGCCATCTCAGTTGACTCGGACAATTGTTCACCTTCACACACTCTCAGCCTGATTAGACCTATTGTTTGTTTGTTTGTCTACCATACACCTCCACTACTCTGATACTGCACTTACCTTGACTGAGTGGTTGTGGAAGTCTGTTACAATGATTTCATTGTTGTTGTTGACAGCAGCAAAGTGAGGGCCTGAATACAAAATTAATAATAAGAGAATAAGGTTAGGCTTCATATATGTGTGCCATATCCTTAAATTTAATTCTTGAATAACAAACAAGATAAAATTTGTTTCATTAAACTATACGCTGCATAGCAAACTTTTTGGAGAACATGCAAACTAATGTGAAAGCAGCCAAATGCAAACAGAAAAATCTAGATTGTACCAGAGTTGGGCACACCACGATCATGATAAGCTGTACCACTCGCTCTTTTAAGCACACGAGCAAATAGCCAATTGATTCACACAGATTTTTTTTGTTCTTTTGTATACATTCAATTATATTATCAGTGAAAAGTGCTGCGCCCACTGTATCTAAGTGGTCCGTCACAGGTTATGGTTCCTACTTTGGCATACTTCCTCATTCCACATGCAGGTGTGAGTTGGCTGCAGAGACAGTAGAGGGCAGTGCACATATTACCGTTGAGTGTACCTGCAAACTGCCTGTCGCCGTTGCCACGACTACCAAACTTGGTGACCAGCTTTCCGTTGGGCTGAAAAATGAAGACGCAGCAGGCCTTGTTATCGACCACGATGATATGGCCGTTTCTGTCCACCGACACGCCTTTGGGGCCCATCAGCTTACCTGAGCCAAGCTTGGTCTGGAGACACAAAGGAAGCAGAGTTAGACTCAGTGCTGCTCTGGGGCTTCAAGAATAAGTTACTATTCATGGTTAGGAAGAATTGAGCTGCCACAATTAATTATCAGTATAATATTATATGCCTTGCTATTTCTTCATTTAAAACAACAGGCCTGTTGTTCCTGTAAATTATTATGAATTTCTATTAGATATTGGCAGCACCAAAAGTTATTCAATTCATGGGCAGTTAGGCTGAGAGTAGTAGGATCAGAGTAAATCAATATTATCCCCAAAGGCCAATTCATCTCATAGACAATGTTGTGCCAATATTTTTCTCCCTAGTCTCTGTTCAAAGGATCCAGAACTCTTTGTCATTTCCCATGTTTTACTCCCAAAAGACCTCAGCAGCACAGCATCACAAACTTAGCTAAATCAACTTATTTTCACATTAATACTTAAAATAAGAAAAACAGCATGCTCTTTAATTCAGAATGAATAGTATATGAACTAGCATTAAAAGGGAAGTGAAAATGTGCACTCAAGATATTATCTAACCAGCTGTGAAAATGGCGTTAGTCTGAGAAGTGCACACGTTTTGTTGTTTGTGGTTTAATATGATCTCTTTTCACACAAATGTGCAAAATGAAAAGACTAATCAAAGTTCAAACCTAGTTTTACACCTATCTTGTTAAAATACTGACAGCTTATATATTCTTGAGTTTCTACAGAATTTATCAAATGAGCATTGCAGAGGGATAAACAGACATCCAAGCTATGTTTATGACATTTCAATAAAAAGAACATTATAAAATCACTGGTGGTATTACAGGAGCACTATAACATTTGCTGCCAGTGTTGGCAAGCACCTGATAATTCCCTTGCTATTATGTCCTCAGAGAAATTGTTCTTTTGGCACAACAACATGGGGGTGAAGGGTGGATCATGGATCTCATGTACTCACACTGGTTATTTTGTACAACATGTACTGTGTCCCACTGACCGTCTCACTATCCAATAAAGATAAGACTCCATCATGTATTATGACTCACCTTAAACTTGCCCTCACTTGAGAAGATGCTGACCCACTTGTTGTCATAGTCAGCAATGATGATGTCACCACTGGGATGAACGGCCACACCTGTTGGCCGCTGCAGCTGACCCGGAGTCCTGCCCCGGACACCAAAGCGGCTTTTGAATTGTCCGTCATTGGAGAAAATCTGCACAGCACAGAACATTCAATAAGACTTTTTTTTTTAATCATCAACCAAATGAACAGCATGGGATTTAAAATGCTATCTGAGATGTAAAATCTATTTGATGTTCCAGCTTCATAGTCCAGCCGGATGATGAATCTTCAGTACAAACGCAAGTGTTTCCATGGAGACGGCAAAACGCAGAGACAGCAGTGTTCAAGGTAACTGAATAATGATGAGTCATGGTGCTCAGCCATTAACTTCTCACTATCCCTTGCGTCTGCTATTTCTGTGGGCTGAGAGCAGCGTACAGCATCCTTGGTTATTTTTACCTGGACACACTGGTTGTTGCTGTCCGCTATCAGCACCTTGCCCAGGGAGGAGGCAGCAACTCCCTGCAGGTTAGTGAACTCCCCTTTGTTTCTTCCCTTTGTGCCTGGAAAACATCAAACAGTACAATAGCATAAAGAAATTACAGTCTTTATGCCTCATTCATATTAGTATTCTAATGACTTGAATATTTGATTCTGAACTCACAGTCTAATAATTATACAGGACAACATAATCGACATTTAATTAACTTATTTGTCACAATCACACTCCTTATTGTATTGCAAAGGTTATAAAAGAAACATTTAAAGATTGAAGAAATATCATATATTCAAAACATGATTAGCAAGTCATGCAAAATATATTCAAGAAAGATACAGTCATTAGTAACAAGATTTTAGACATGAAGTATATGAGTACTTTTGACCATACTGGGTATTAGTTTATATAAAACATTTTGGTCGACAATATTTACAAGATGCTGAGAGAATGATAACTTTATTACCAATTCTGAAGATGAGGTCATCCTCGATGGGGTTTTCTTTCCTCTTCCCAGTGCTGTACATACTGGCCGGCCTCTTGATGGCCTTCTGCTTGATGTGCCCGCTGCCTGGAGACTTCAGCCTCTTCTTCATGCCATCCGAAGTTGGCGACACGTCTATAGACTTTGTCGCTTTTATCTTAAAAGGGCTTCCTTTGATATGTTGGTCGTACAAACGCAGTGATAAGGTAAAGCTGCCCTCTTTAGGAGCTGTGTACAGATACTCATAAGTGCCATTCTTGTTGTCTACTATCTCTCCTTCACCCGTGCTGCCATCAGGTGCGGAGATTTCAGCGGTGATGACGGCATTGCCCATCTTGCACAGCTCTCCATCTTTGTCCTTGGTGGTTATAGTGATGGAAGTCGGCAAGCCCACTGCACACTGACGCAGCCCTTCGCCGGTGGCCACGGTCTCGGAGGCCACGGCGTTGGTCGTTATGATGGTGCCCAGGTTGTGGATGGACTTCTTGAGGCCCTCTGTCTCCACGAGGAAGTCGAGCTGGTCGTTCTCACCGGGCTGCAGTGGAAGCTCCTGGCTGGCCAGCTCACTGAGACGCTCGCTCATCTGCTTCTTCACCAGCAGCACCTCAGCCTCCGTGCCCTGGCTCAGCGCCTGCTCGGTGAAGTTACAGCTGCTGTTGATGCCCTCCTGGCCCTGCAGCAGGGTGTCTAGCTGGGCTTGGAGCACCTGACACACACACACACACACACACCTAGTGGTTAGACAGACAATCCTTCAACCTGAGAACACAAATAAATACCGCTACCAGCTCCAGTGGTGCTGTTCTGTAGCTGACGACCTGCTTGGACCTCCCTTAATGAGGGCAAGTGAAAACTGAATTTCCCTGAGGTTTCAATAACAGTATCAAAATATGCATCAAGTATTATTTGTCTGCAATAAAAGGGATAGGACCTTGAGCATATTCAGTGCAGGTTGGCTTAATATATTCACTTGTGGCTAATTCATCAGTTCCAAAGGAACAAAAGATGCGCACACCCACAGATTTACAACATTGACTGTCCATGTAAATAAATGGCCATCTGTCAACAATGGTCAAATCAATCTATGTTCACACAGAAATCTGTCAAACCGGAAAGTTACAGATACTGACAATGATGCACAAGCGTAACCTTTATCATGTGACAATGACAACACATGTAAACATCAACCAACAGTGAGCTAACACAGATTCTAATTTAAATTCAGTGTGCTACATTTTAAGCACTACTATGAAGCTGTTAAATAACTTTAAGATCTATAAAAATAGCTGAATTTTATTCTACTGTAAGCAAACTTTTGACAGGCTACACACTCCTCTGTTTCTCTTTTTCACTGTAATAGCACCACACCCTCATTAAAGGATCAAAACAGACTCACCCGCATCTTGCCATCACACTCCTCCTCTTCTCCAACAAGAGAGGCCATTTAACTATCTATCTTAGACAGGATTGTAGTGTATCTTCTAAACCCCTGTACTTCCACTGTATGCAGTCTATATTAATCCACATACAGAAGGCTATGTAAGAACAGAGATCATGCTCCCAAAGTGGGGCAGATAAAGTGCACACTCACTTGCTGTGTGCAGCATGAATACTGTATTCCCTCACTGCACACGACACACCCAAATCAGCCCAGCAGATATACCAGCAGCTGGATACATTCAGGAAACTGGCTCCATCTAGCTGCAGCAATTCAGCCACATGGCTTTTGCAGCTCAAACAGCAAGACAAAATATACAATCACACAGATAACTCTGACCTTCCCTTGGACTGCAGTCAGTCGCCAGTGAAATGTAAATCATTAGCAAACCATGTGATGTAGCTCCCCGAGGAGAGGACATCAGGCTCTTAAGCAGACTGGGTGATTGGTTCTCAGGACTGGGGTGGTGCACCAAACCCCCCACCACCCTCTGCCTAGTTGCCCCTCCCAGTTTCATGTTTTATTTAATCGCCTATCAGACAAGCTGAGTCCCTGGCACACAGTTCAGCAAAAACAGAGTCAAATCAGTAGCCTATGATGGCTCAAATGCTTTACAAATATACATTACAGCAAGGTCAGTGTTGTTTTCATTTTTAGCTGTGACCAGCAGCTCTACAGCTCGCTCTGTTGGTTGGTTGGCCGGTCAGTCAGTTGTGGCGGCCACAATTTTCACCCTAGCAGGCTGAAATTTGGCATGGAGGTCAAGTGTGTTTGTGTGTGTGAAGGTGGGTGTTTGTGTTCATGCTAATTGGCTAAAAGGGGGTGTGGTGATGGGTGTGGCCTATCACAAAAAGGCGCATAACCTCCAAATGAATTCACAGATTTACAGATTTTGTGGAAAGGTTGGTCATGAGCCAAAGGACAGCTGATAAACTGTTCATGCCAACTGGCAAAAAGGGGGTGTGGCCTATAACAAAAAGGTGGATAACTTCTAAATGGTTTCATGTAACATGGCCAAATGCTGTAGCAAGACACCTTCTGTTTGAGGCCGTAGTTGACCTCCAGCTCCATGAGCAGAACACTCTTGCGGACATTGAGGGTCTTCTGCAGCTCATCAAACGTCGTATGGATGCTGTCCTCAATTGAGCTCTTCTGATTGGTCAGCTGCTGCAGGATCTCTGACAGTATTTGCAGGGCTGAGTCGATCTCTGGTAACCTGTGTGCAATGGAGGGATTGGAGGAAAGAAGGCACGAAAGGAAAAGAGAGAAAAAGAAATATGTGTGTCACGGTCATATGACTGAGAAAAGATGTCAGTGCATGGCAATGAGATGCAGATTGTCTGTGGTGTAACGGAGTGATGCTTATGTACAAAGTGAATAGGATTATTTTATGGTATCAATGGTTCTTTGTTTTTAAAGTTAACCCAAATATAAAGTGTATTGTTGTATGTTTGCCTGTTTGTAGTTGTGTAGGAACAGCAGTGTTGTACCTCTTCTTGACAGCATCTAGCTGGTCCTGTAGTGAGGCCTTGTGTTGTTCCACTACGTCTTTAAGAGGCACAGTTGGGTGTTCTGCATGTTCGCCACTTGTACACTCGTGGCACATGGCTGTCTCACAGGGCGGACAATAAAACTCCATGACCTAAACAACAACAAAGACAGAGGTCAAGTTAAATAGGGGGTCACTCTGCACCGCCTAAAGCAGACCTAAATATATTATTATTATTATTTCACAAAATCTCTTCCAAAATGATAAAGGTTTAAATGATTGCAGACTTTTAAATGGACTGCCAAAAACTGAACCTTGTAAGGACTGAGATTGAAAGTGGATCCAAAAACAAGATGCAAATTGAGTACCTGCCCTGCTGTAAACCCCAAAAGCCTACAGACTAAACCTGACAACGTAACTGACATTTGCTTTCAATTTTGCAAGTATCAGGTATTATATAGTATATTATTCTTCTTAAGTGTTGAATGCACTGGACAGAATTTTATGTGTATGCAAAGTCATAAACAGGCAGACAGACGGTCAGAGGGACATTACATTGCCTCCATGGTTGGGGCAGGAGAGCAGCTGGCCTGTGGCTACAGTGGTGATGGTGCTGAGAGCAGCGGCCTCCTGGCTGCAGCTGTCCACCGGCCGCTGCAGCACGTCCATCAGGTTGGTGATGAAAAAGTTACTCTGCAAGGCCGCCACACCCTTCTCCGGCAGGATGGAGGTCTGGCGGCAGACAGGGCACGACAGAGTCAGGCTGTGGGCCGGGATGTAGTTCTGCAGGCACCTGGAGGAGGAGGAGAGCAGGTCTGAGTGTGATTCATATCGTATAAGGATGAGTAAGTAAGCAGTAGGTGGCAATGGTGGCGGCAACAACAGGAGAGTGTGTGTGTGTGTGTGTTTGTGTGTGTGTGTCGTGGGTTGAAGGCATAGCAAAGAGGAAGGAGTCAGAGTTGCTGTTTACAGAGGGTGAATAAATTATGCAGATATTGACTGCAACTGCATCAAGATTTGGGATGGGCTGCTGATTTACTCAGTGGTTTGGCTACATAACTGTCTACAGTCACAATGAAATGGCATTTTGAGAGCATGTTGCCTCCTTGATTTGATGTACTTCCTGTTGAAACAGGATGTTAGGGTGGGACATGATGTAGGGGAGGATCATTCAAAAGTGTGATGGAATACGAGTGTGGAGAAAATTTGAAGTTTCTGAAAGAGCAGTAAGTATAAACATTTTGTAGAATGTTGTGTAAAATCACTGGTATGGGCCTATTATAGGTGTGTTTTATGGTATGGAAAATTAGCCAATAAAGTGAAAAGTCATTGTTCATTTCATTGTGACTTAAAAGAAAAAGGGGATTCCACAAAAACAATGAAATATAATCTAACACACTCATCTAAATGGAAGGATCAAAGGTCAACATCAGTTTTACCATAAAGCATTCATCTAGGTGTTCTAATCAATAGACTGGGTATCTATCCTCTTTTATGGTCATAAACATTGTCTATATAGTGTTTTTTTGGGTACCTGCTATCTGCCAGAAAAAGAGTAAAGCTAAAGACAAAGAAAAAGTGTGTTTATTATATTAACATAGCAAATAAACACTGATTTCATCTGTGGCTTCATAACAAATCACACAACAAAGGTGATTGATGGATGACAAAATAGACAGTCAACATTTGCAGAAAAGGAACAGAAATAAATAACGCATAAATAACAGAAGTGTTTAAGCATTTGCCTCCAGTATAAGTCAAAATGTTAGCACAATTCCTTGCACCACAAAGAGACAAAGCAATTGTATAATTAAATCAAATGGCTTAATGTTACAGTGCTACAAGGGGCAAAGGGGACAAGGCAGAGACAGAGTCCACTGTTGTTTCAGGAACAAAGGCCGCTTGTCAGACAGAGTGACAGTGCTGCACCAAAGACACAGTGAAGTCTCAAAATGTCAAATTCAAAAGCAGAGATGCACGGTTTCCACTAAGACGATCAACATATTCACACAAAGGAGGCAGTGTTCTTTGAAAATTATAAAGAAAAGTGTTCACTGCACCTGCCCCTCACTGTTATGCAGGGTACCTTCATCACAGAGAACAGACAAATCATATATTTGAATTTTGAAATCACACAGGCTCCATTTGCCCTCATTAACACACTCATTTGCACATCAAACCATTGCCACTTGCACATCCCACACACATACAGTCCAGTATATCATATTCAGAGGAGAAAAACACAGAATCATGCATGAACAACACTGCAGCAGGACTCACCTCTCACAGAAGGTGTGCAGGCAGGGCAGGACTTTGGGGTTTTCGTAGCGGTCCAGACATATGCTGCAGATCAAGAACTGCTTGTCGATCTGGCGCACCACGGGGCTGGGAATACTGGAGCCTTCACTGGCCATCCTAAACCTCTGACATAGGAGTCCCTCTTCCTCTTACCCTGCACCCTGCAGAGTGACACACAGGGAGAAGACAGAGGTGAGGACATGCATGCAAAAATAAACAAGAGCGTGTTGCAAAAATGACCAAACGCAACGGCGATCCTCATGGAAGGAGGGAAATCTGTGGCTCGTAAAGATCAAAGTTTGAGCTAAAGTGCCCTCTTCCTTCCACATGTCACACTGAGAAAGGAAATGTAGCACGCACAAACAAACACATCGATCGTGGCTACAGGCTTTAACTCAAAACCCATAAACACTGCAGTGTTAATGCTCAAAACAACAATTTTGTAGAGTGGCTTGACTAAATCAGCTTTTCTCAGGACAGGGTCATTTGTCAAAAAAAAAAATCCTAATGTTAAAAAATGATCTCATACAATGGGAGGACAGCAAACATCTGCAAGCAAACCATGCGACTAAAGTGAGAAAGAAGATAATAACAACTCATATCACACTTTGTTGTGATGGATCATGACTCCTTCTCAAAATCCTGCATCCACCCAGCAGGCACATGGACAACTTCTCAAAAAAAAAAAATGACAAGACAGGGAATGGAAATTGAAAAGCCTATCTCTTGTTTTTAATTTGTTTTTCAAGCAGTAAAGATGAGTTGAAAAAAATGTTGCAGCCCAAAACAACTCAGCTAAATAAACATCTCCGAAATCACCAAGTCAACAAGGCAAAACCAGCCCCCATGGTCCGTGAAATAAACTCATTTACTTGTAATTACCTCCTCTAATCCCCAAATCTGTTGGGGATGGCAGCCTGGGAACAGATACAACCCCGGGGCTGATGTGGATATGAGGAGGGTGGGAGGTCAAACTGAGGCCACAGCCTCAACATCAAATGTCAGCAGCGATACCAACTGAGGATCAAAACACTGCTGGTCTCACGCTCACAGTGTGCTGATACAGTTCCTTAAAAATACAGATGCAACTTCACACGAACAGTTCAATGATTAGCGAAATTATCATTGCTTATCATATTGTTGGCATGGTGTCCAGAGGTGTGCAGAGATGGAGCTTTGCTTGTCAAGAACATGGCGCTAAGCTAGAGAGCAAAGACGTTACATGAGCTGGTGCTCCACATCACATAGCTATGCTAGGTGGTTGTTGTGCAGAAGGCACTCTAGGTGATAAATATTTGATTACAAAGTGAAAGCAAAGTACCGGATGTTCAGCTTGGGTCACTGAAAGAAAGATTGCTGAGCCTAGAAAAACTAAAAACACAAGAGAGAGTGTGTAATAACACATTGCACAATATTTACAGCGATTCCTAATAATCTTGAATATTATGTTTACCAATGTCCGATAGATCCTTTATGATGATTAAAGATCAGCAGATGCAAGTAAAGGTCGCTCGCTACATTACTGCTGACATGAATTAGACCCAATATAATACATCAATATAAACATAACCAGTGTATAATAAAGTCAACTTGCTCTTCAGGCATTACAAATTCAGGCTCAACTTTATTGTCATTACACAGAGTACAGGCCCTAAGGTAACAAAATATCAAGTGCCATCCACCTGATTATCCAATAAAGTTTTTATCTGACTAGTGAATCACGGGAGTTCAGTAAACAGTGCAAGTAGTCAAATGTATTGCAATGGCAGTATCAATATCATACAAAACAGATAAGATATAATAGATACAACGGATGCGAGGAATTTTGTGCAGGGTGCATGATTTTGACAGGTTACATTTCTGACACATCTTGTCAGTTTTTCATCTGTCTGACATGGCTGAAGCGTTACCCGATGAATAACTTCCACTTTACAGGCAGGGAAAGTGTGTCAGTGCTCTCATTGTCTCTTCACATTGAAGACAGGGACAGAAACAGGCCACCTCTGCTGCTGGGAAAAATACCCTCAGGGAAACTTCTTTCCACAGTACATGCTCCCTTTCTCCTCCTCTCTGTCCTCTGCTCTCTTAATCTCTCTGCTTCCCCGGTCTCTCTTTCTTTCACTATCTGTTTGTCCCATACAGAAATGCAATGTATTTACATATAGGAGTTTTCCATATATGGCATATAAGTCTGTATTAAATACCCAAAATGTATTTGAATTTGAAACATATACTACAAATGCAAATACATGCATCCTCCGCCATCAGCCATCAGTCATCAGTCATATTATGTATAGCAGGTATGGGTGCACATATGTAACCACATGTGTTGTTTTCATATATACCACAACAATGTTTGATATGAAGAGATGATAGCCCAGCCCAGACCAAGTATTTATACAGAAATGACAGAATGATTATCTTCTCCCTCCAGTAAAACAAGATAATACAAGATAACTACAATGTGGTGATTTGGTTTGTCTGAATTGGGGACTGGAGTCAGTCAAATTACCATCATAACATGGTCTTCATGTCGTCAGCTGGTAATTATCAAATTCCCAAATGTTGGAATTGGTTACATCACTGGAATGTCATCTGTCAGCGGAAAGCTTCCGCGCACAAACACTGTGATGTGTTGACCAGCTCAGACCAGCTCCAGAGGGCTGGTCTAGCAGTTCGCCACCAGCTGGACCAACAATGACAAGCTGGCATCACCAGTGAGACCAGCTTCACCAAGCTGGCCCAGCAGCTCATCACCAGCTAGCAGTCTACAAGCTCTCCACCAGTTACACCAACTTCATCAAGCTCGACTGGGATTTCACAACAGGGAGGTAATGAATATGGAATTTACATCTTCCTTATTCATAAATGTGGGCTCAGAAATAACAGGAAAGCACCAATCATTTGGATCAGTGAGGCCTGACTGACAACAGACACTGTGTGCCAGCAGCACACATGCACAAGCACTCAAATCTGAGGCTACAGCAATAATTTAACAGCTCCATGGACCAAGACTAAGCAGATGAGCAGCGCGTTCATGATGGAACTGATTATAAAAGTGAATTGTAAATCCTGCAGGCAGCCACAACAAGACAACAGAAGCCCTGTGCTGACAGTGGACAAGGTCGCGCCAGCCGCCCAGCGCTCCGCTCTTACATAATCAGATCAGCTGCAGCTCAGATGAATGATTGCTGCTAGATTGAGCTGTCATCTCATATGCAATGCAAAGTACTGATGAAAAGGCAAGAATTACTGTAAGAATTTACAAAGGCATTTTGTTAAACTTCTTTTTTTTTGCATGTATTGAAGCTACAAGACAAACCTGCAATTGTAATCATGCCTCATGTGAAATGTGAGATCATCACAACACTAGCTATCTTAAATCGCTCAGCATTACTTGAAACACTTACAGTTCTGCATCTATGAACAAATCAACAGGCGTCATCCACTCTACTGCACAGCCACTGACCGACACACTTGCTCCATATGAGTGGAACAGGCAGTACTTGACGCTAAAAGCCCTCTCCGCCAGGCATCACGTCACTCTCTGTGAGAAGCCTTGCATGTTGCCATCAAATACCTTCCTCCAAGAAGCAGCATGGAGCCAAATGGGAGATGACAAGATGTGTGTGAGCAAGAGAGCTCATATGTGTGTATGTGTGTGCATGTTTTGTGGGTGTGCGCAGACACGAGAGGAGCGGAGGGAGGGGGATCCAGCCGAATGGGATCTCTAGCCAATGAATTCTCCTTACATCTCTTCCCCTCCTCCCTACTCTCCTC
Organism: Holocentrus rufus; assembly: GCA_900302615.1. Lineage (NCBI taxonomy): Eukaryota > Metazoa > Chordata > Actinopteri > Holocentriformes > Holocentridae > Holocentrus > Holocentrus rufus. The sequence goes on along the minus strand of OMLF01012758.1, from coordinate 30,885 downwards.
CCCTCGCTGGCACTCTCCGCTCTCTCTTTTCGCTCACAGGCTATCGCTGATTCCTTTACCTCCTCCCCACCTCACTTTGAAGTAAATGCTGGCTCACTGCAGCACATTGAGTGTGTGCAGCATCATGAGCATGTGAACATTTATTGGCTGATGCCTCGTCATGCAGCAGACGGGAAAAACGGCAGCCGTTATGGATTCCCACCACAACCAATAGAGCGGGAGCCAAAATACTTTATACATGTGCAAGTGTGTGTGTGTGTGTGTGTGCATGTGTGTGTATGGCCATCCTGCTGACTCACTGCACATGCAGAGATAGAGCTCAAGGCATGCAGAGGGAAAGACAGAGGGGAAATATGGAGAAAATGAAGGAGGGGATAAAGATTATCAAACGAGAGGAAAGGGAATGGAAGTAAAGAGGCAAAAAAGGAAGAGACAAGCAGGGTGCTTCAGGTTTGTCAAAATAAGAGACACTCTTGCTTGTGCACACAACCATGCCTCAGTTTGCTGGTACAAACACACACATAATACTGAATATTTTCTAAATTGTCTCACAGAGTCCATTATCACTGCTAACTATGTCACTGCAGGTCTGACTGCAGCCTGATTACCAGATGTCTTGCTGTAAGTCTATAATAACAATTGAAGGATTATCAGGCATGGTGATGAATAAAGTACAGCTAAAGCTATTTGCAGTAGGTTTTTCCTAAACCAGGCAGTAGGTTTATTATTCCTGACATGTGTGACCATGTGTGATTTCAGAAGCAGGGGTCTTAATTACAGTAAGAAACCTCAACTGAGCTCATGTCTGCAGAGTCGTCTGCATTTGCAAGGACGGATTACCTGGAACCATGGAGCAAAACTTTCGCTTTATGACAACAGCGGATTAAACGATCTACCTCAATTTTTGCATCCATGTATGCATGCCACATTGAACATCCTGGGTAAGGACAAAGAGGTGCGTGTCTTGAGTCAATGAGAGGATTCCTTCAAGGTGTCTGAATACAAGTTAAGTCAGCTGAGGATCAACCAGCACCTTCAGGTCTGAACCCAAATAGCACAGACCACTTTTGTGAGAGTATTGTCCCATGACTATATAGAAACCAGGCCTAAATTTGGAGCTTCAACAAGATTCAGCGATCATTAGCAGTGTTTGTACTGTAAATACATCATTAATAAAAAAAACAACAACATCAAGTTCCTTAAATGAAAAAACATATTACACTGGAGCATTTTAAACAGCATTTTCATCCCCTGCATGAGGAATGGGGTGGATTAACGCATGAAAAGCTTTACTAATTAAACACATCTTGGAGTAACTGTGTTGCATGGATTCCTTGATGTCAGTTCAACAGTGGTTAATCACCATCATCAGTTTCCTCAGAGAAAGATGATAATCACCAGAGTTACTGTTGACCCTGTGGTAACCTACATATGACCAATAAAACTGAACGGAGCTGAACAGAGTCAAAGGGGACTTCACCTCTGCTACAGCCTCCAGTGCCCTCAGCAAAATAAATAAATAAATTGCGACAAAAATGAAAAAAATAAAATCTTGATACAAACAGTTGCCTAAATGTTTGCGAGGGCTAAAATTCTTTGCTATAGCTTGTGCTGGTACATTTCAAAAGAATTTCACTTGATCTTGGCAACACTTTTTGGCACTTTTCATCGTCCCTGGCAGCTCCAAGGCTGTTCCAGTGATCTCATCCCAGCTTCAGCCAGCATCAATGAGCTCAGTCAGTGCTGTTACAGCAGTGTGGGGCAGAGAGAGAGAGAGAGAGAGAGAGAGAGAGAGAGAGAGAGAGAAACCTCTGTAACTTTGAGGAAAAAACAGATGATACAATGGGCGATAATCAATTCAATGTTTTGTGTTGAGAGAGGGAGAGAGAGAGCACACAGCATTTTCCAAAGCATCAATCTGAATTCAACACCATAATCATGATGTTAGAGAGGGTGTGGATGGTATAATTATAAAATGCAACCTGCCCTCTCACCTGTTTACAGCCACCAGCTGCCACAACAAACACAACACACTGCTTTAATAATATCTTTTTGCATTTTAAGTCCTGCTCTCTACAAGGAAACAGGACTATTATATCACCGGGAGGCCCTATGGGTGCCATCAGATGTGAAGCGACTCGCGATGTCTCAGAGGCACGACAACAAACCAAAACACACACAGGCACACACACACATTCACTCGCTGAATAGTTAACGCGTCGCTAAACCTGTTTTTGTAGCTTCTTTGTTCAAACCGATCATGATCATAAACCACAATTTCGACTCGTTGCTCTTTAAACATAACAAACAAGTCTAAAACCACCAAAGGCTACAATTGAATATGTAGGAGGACTTCTTGCAAAGGAAAACAAAGATCAGATTGTTTACTTTTATAAAACAGAATTTTTTTCATGAAGAAGAGACCTCAATATCCACCTGAGCCCCTTAGAAAAACAACTTCAAGACTATATAGACTCAGAGTTGTATACATACTGTAAAATGTGCACACATCTGACTACTATTCCATACTATTCTAAGCTGGTTCTATAAGCCAAACTATCATTTCAAACCAACTTGTTTTCACTCACCAGTATGAAGAGAAAACAGAAGTGTTATCATACAGTTTAGGCTGGCATGGCGGCCTCAGCAGCCTGACATAATCTCTGGTTTCCACTCGGCTCTCCATCACACAGCTCTTTCCAGAGCACTGACCTCAGCTGTTTTCCCCCCTTCTTTCTCTTTTTCTCTCTCTCTCCCTCTCTATCTCTCTCTATCTCTCTCTCTCTCTCGGTCTGTAAACTATCCCCCAACCACAAAATGCCGTGTCACCCCGCCTGCACGCTGATGACACTGCCCAGTCAGAACTGGCACTGTCAGAACGTAAACAAGTGAAAGAGGAGTAGAAAGACGCATGTATTTCTACAAGTAAACAAGACGGGTTACAAGCCATTTTGACACAAAACAATTATGGTGTCATATTTATCTTTCTATCTCTACTTGGCATTGGTGGTGAAGGGTAAAAGAGTATGTAGCATATGTAGACCAGCAGTTCATTGCCATGCTAGCTTGTTAGCGCTAACTGTGTGCATGGAGACAGAGGTTATGCTAATAGAGGAATATTTTCAGACCTGCAGAGCACGTTTGTTTCCACTGTGGAATTCAAATCACTGTTTTTGTCATGTTAGCAGCATTCTTCACAAAACATGGTCAATATTACACACAAACACACACGGACTTAATGCTTAGACAGTGCAAACAGGAGCTGAAGTGAAGCATCGACAGTTTATTTTGTCCTTTTCCTTGTGTTTTATCATAGTGCAAATTACAAAACGAAACAAACTGAACCTAAACTAAACTAAACTAAAACTATCTTTAACTAAACTAAACACTCAGACCTTACTACACACTCAGACATTTGCATGAACTCTACATTCAAACCTCTGAAGGTCGGACCAGACATTTAAATCCCCCGTCTCACTGTCATGTCAACCTAAGTAAACACTAAAGCACCATGACAGTTTGGACTGACTGCACAGTCATGCCACCCCATTCATCATGGTCTGCAACACCATAATGACCACTGCTGGAGGAAAAGCCGGCTCCCACACATCAATTACACCTAAAATCTCCATTAGACTGTGAGAAAACAAGGTACAGATCGAGCCCCAGGGACACACAGTACATGCTTGTGGTGTGTTTTCTCACAGTGGAATCAAAAGAGGACATTATGGACTTACATTGAACCCTACACTCTAGGAGTGTGTAAGGTGTGTAAAGTGTCCAAGTGTCCAGCTGTATCTGGACAGCTGGTTCTAGCGCGAACTGAATGAATGGCACTACAAACATTTAATCCACAAATGTTGAAATTGTATGATAATGATGTAAATCACAAAAACAGTTGAAAAGGGGGCTGGTAACCCGAACCCCCCACCCCCAGCCCACACACACTAATCTAAAGCATCCACTAGAGACAGGATGATGAGAGATTACAGTGGCAGAGCACGCGTCAGCGTTAACATCCCCTCCTCCACCCGTCCCCTTGTCAAGTCTAAACCATGAGCAGCTTCTTTCAAAGCCATGGAAGGATACTGGTCACTGTGTCCTTTAAACCTGAACAGTAACAACATCCACAGCATGGCTGGCTCTTTAGCACCACTTTGGAAGTATTGACCACATGCCATTCTGGGAATTTGTAGACAGCAAACTAAAGTAAAGCCCCTCTTTTTTGGACAAAAACCACTGACTCTGTATTCATTTACTGTAAAAGCAGCCTTTTTAACTTGCATACCTTTAATTTGTACCTACTCTCTAATGTGTGTGAGCTTCAGAGCCAAAGGGTGACTTCAGCTAAGAAATGAGAATGAAGCGCCATCACTTCATGTATCTGCCAACCGTGCTTTCTGTGGACAGAAGATAAGGCAATGTGCATGTGTGTGCGCGCGCGTGTGTGTGTGTGTGTGTGTGTGTACACTTGTGACCTCAAATTAGGGACTATAAATGTGTGAGCGTAAGGCGATTGGAAAATGCTTATTCTGCACATCTGTCAGCCATAATCCAGTGGAACACAAACATTATGGCCCAATATTCAAACAAGAGGAAGTAATCTTGACATAACCATGACAGTGGAGGGCACTAATATGTGGGAAATTCATAATAAAGTTGTTGTAAAATAATCTAGTTATAGTATTACATGAATCTCCTCTTTCTAAGAACTGAATGATGCTGCTGGCTGTCATGTGTCATCACCACAGCAGTCAACACACAGCCTTATAGCCTGCCTCCTACCATTGCTTCAGTATTATTGAGATTTTTCCATTGGTATTGTTTTGCAGAGTCCCAAGAGTGGAGTTTGCAAGAATACAGATCATATAGAATTAAATGAAATAAGTGCTAAGCGAGTGTGTGTGTGTGGGTATGTGTGTGAGTGCGCACCTTGCACCTACTCCATCTTAAACCACATAAAAAATGAGGTGTAGCTCCTCCACGAAAACAGGAAAAGGAAATGGAAAATACGCAAATATTCAGACGCACTCATGCAGAAAAGTCACTTAAAGTATGTTTGCAAAGAATTAATAATGCATGTTTATGGGTAATGCGTAATTGGTAATGGGTAATTCTGTCAACAACTGTGGAGTTCAATCAAATTTCAAGAGATATAAATAATTTAAGATGCTATGAAGCATAAAAATGCCCATCAATTAACAACTAATGTGAATTAAAGGTGCAGCCAGTATTTCTAATACCTACTTATAAGCATCTCAGGGGTATAAAAAGGTATTAGGGAGGCATATTTTAATAATTTTAAGGGTTTAGGTGACAAAAGCAACATAAATCTACAGGCAAACAGACAAAGTTACACACACAATCTATCAAGACTGTATTTATAGCCAAACAGTTTCTCCCTTCCTTTAACCATAAATCTTTCCCAGTTTCCTGCCTCTCCTCCTTGCTCCATCTATTCTCACTTTTTCCACTCCTCTCTCCATCCCAACAGGAAAAAGCCCAAAGACTTAACTTACTTAGTCTCCATGGCTGCTCTGCTCTTCTCTCTCCCCTCTCAGAGTGAACTGCTCCCTGTCACCTAATCCGTCTCATCTCTGATACTGTGTGTGCAGAGGGAATGCATGCGAGAGGCCTGAGTTGTTACAATAATCCAAACAGACTGACAGGGAGTCATGCACTGGGCGAGCAAAAAGCGAGGGGCAGGGCCTCCAGTGTCAGAGGGAAAGCACCAGCCAATCAGAGAGCCCGGTGAAGTCTGGTGGGATGGGCCCAAAGCATGTGTTGCTCTTTAACCCGGGTGTAGGCGAAAGGCCTGGAGCACACAGTCAGATAAGGAGGGACGAAGGAAGGGGATCTGACAGAAAAAGAGGAGGAGAAAGTGCAACAAACATGCCAGCAGCAACCGCATTATTCGCTTGAACTGTACAACAGGCTCAACCGGGTGTCCTGTGTCTTTGAGTACATGCAATGTGGTGTTTGGTCTTTTTCTATGAAATAAAAAGACTCTACTGTTCCGTGTGCAGCAAGGCCACAACACCATTGCTTGAGAACAGTTGGCCAAAACAACTCTTTTTAGCCTCTTTTTAGACATGCTAGAAAGTGAAGTCAGTGACGATACTAGAAACAACACAGTCACAACACACGTCTGGTCTACCATGATCAAAACACTCCAGTCTTAATGATGGTCTCGGTGCTGTCATACAGTGTTAGATAGTAACCCACATTTACAGCTCAAAGGGCAAAACAGCAGTCACTCATCAACCAAAGAAGCATGCTGCTAGCTGTTACACTTGCCCCTGGGGATTTAACACACTGAGGCAGAGACGGTAAACAAGACAGTCATGATGCAACATAACCAAGACGACTTCCCAGGAGAAACAGGAAGAGGAGAAAATCTTCTGCTGTGCCCCGAAATGACCAGAGTCAAGGTGGTCAAAAGCAACTTCCTCTCATGAGTCTGGGCTCAAATAAACATTACAAGACTTAAAAATACGTCACTTATCATATTCACAGTGTGTTTACATTCCTGTCTCAAGTGAGACCTTCAGCCTGCTACCCTGGCACAGAGAGCATCCTTTGTCCGTCCTATTTTGGCCTGGCACACAGCTGCCAAGACAGCAGCCTTCCTCTTATTGTCCTCATATATTTCACACTCCCACCTTGGCAGAGAAATGTCGGCCACTCCACAATAACAGAATCACTCATGCTGTCTAATCAGACAAAATGCATGAGCAAATGCACACATACACACTCAACTACTGTTTGACGCCGACATGTACACCCCTTGGGAATTTCCTGTTTCCTGAAAGCTTTAATCTTATTGGCAGGCCACAAATAATATTTGTAGTAATTATCCAAATGCATTTGTCCCCCCCCGTCCTTCTATCCCTGCTTAATTGGATTACCAACATCTTAGAGATGGCAGCAATCTTATGATTCAATTCGTATCATGTTGGTATTATATGTTTAGTTTATTGAGTTTATTTCGGACAGGATTCATGCATTAAAAAAAAACATTTTTCTCAGCTCAGTAAGAAGAGATGCTTTGCACCAGAATTAGCTTGTAGCTAATTTCCATCTGCAGTCCCTGGGCAGGTAGACATAATACATTTTTTATAACCAAACAGGGAAAACAGCAGCAGCATGTCTTAAGGAGTTAGTAAGTTAGCAGTACAAATAAAGGTTGATTCTATTTCAAAAAAGTGTGTTTATAATTTAAATAAATCTTACCAACATAAGTACAAATATGGATTGAGTGTGAAATATTTCAGGCAATGTGAAATATCAAAGAGTAGCAGTAGTACAAAAATCTTTATATACAGCCATGCATTCTGGAGCTGCAGACATATCCTGTTATTTCACAACTCAAAAGGTGCAACTGGCAGTACTGATGGAAACTGGCCAAAGAATTAATAACTACCATTAGTTTTCCACCATAAAAATGAGCAAAGGTGTGCTGTAAATATGAGAGCTGGTCAGGCCAGCACTGGAAGCTCTGTACTGCAGCAAGCTTAATCACAACATGCATGCCAAGGAAAGTACTCACTCACAGCACGGTTGAGTAGGTTTGATATACATAGAGCTATTGCAATGAAATTATAGCATGTTCTGAAATATGTCCAATTCTATCAACAAAAATCAAAGGAAGCAGAGGCAAAAACCTAGATGGGCAGAAAACGAGAGAAGAAATGAGAGAGAAGGAAGATAACAGAAAATTCACATACAGTATCATGTTCTTTTTGTTTCCCAGTGCTGCAGCTCTGTGGCTCCTGACATTTAATGCTAAATAAACAAACAGTTCAGGACACAGTTTAATAGGCTGACTAACTATCGGTTTGCATACAACCTACCCACTCTCAACAGAAGATAAAAGAGTGGCTGATGAATCACTGCAGCATATAAACACTTGAATAATGTGCACCCATCACAAAATGAGACATTCAAGCCAAAAAAGGAGGAAAAAGTAGGGTAGATTGGCTTGTTCAAGTCAATTTGAAGAGTTCCTCCTTCTGTACCTTGAGCAAAGACAAAGACAAATTGCTTGACCTAGATGCAAAAGAAAAGCAAGAGACAACACGCACAAAAAAATATCTGCAATGAAAACAGACGCCCAGAGCGAGGCATACATGTGAGCTTGGGCAAAAAAACACCACATGCAAACACAGCGTGCACACAGATTGGAAATGCTTTGTTTGAATTTAAATTGCACTGCATCCACTAGACACAAAAACAAAACACTGCATGTACAGTATCGTGACGGTTGTTATGGAAACCAGACCTTTTAGCTGTGAGTGGCCACAGGTTAGAAGGCCACCTGTGAACAACATGCCACACTTCACCTGCCTCCGCATCAGACTCAACTGGGACCAATGAGCTGGAACACAAGAGATCACAACATGACTACTGGGCATGGTGTGTTTCAATCGGTATACATAAACTGCTTGGCTTCACACTGGTTATTGGTCAGTGAATCAAGTTCAACAAGCGTGACAGAGATGCACATTCGTCCAATTTAATGCTTTTAATGTTAATTATTTGGGCGGACCACATTTCCTTTGTGCAACACTGACATCCCCTGCTGGTGGTTTACACTCCGGTGGAAGATGCATCCAGGCACCATAACTGCCAACAATCTGTTTACAGCTGAAACAGTCAAGGATAACCCAAAAACAAATAAATAAATAAATAAAAACTAAAAATTATGCTGGTGGATTCTTGGCTGGCATGCCTGATGCTCGCAACACTGTGTTTTCTTCTGTGGTTCATAGCCTTTGTCACAAGTACTGTCGCCTTTCAAATAAATGATAGTGATAATGTGCCTAGCTCTGCAGTGTCCCACGTGTTACTGTGGTGTTGCAGTAATAGAGGCCCTTCAAGCGCAGACACTGCATCTTCTCCAAGTCCATTACACACACAGACACTCAGAGCTGCTACTCAGTTAAGTGTCACTAAGCTGGCTGCTGTCCAATGCCAACTAATTAGTTACAGTAAGCCAGACATCCCCCTGGTAGAGCCAAAGCCTAGAGAGAGAGAGAGAAAGCAGAACCACGGCCATTGACTACTGTGAGACAGAAAAGGGGTGCAGTACAGTCTTTTGGCCAGTGGAGGCAGTGCTGAGTACCTGCCAAACAGAGCAGAATATACAGCAGTCATTTGGGCTAAATGCTTTAATGATCACTACATTTGATTCCAAATATTTACAAACAACTGGCCTATTTCTGTCATTATTGTATGGGCCAATATTCATTATAAAAACATAACTATAAGCTGACATAAGATCGATGGTTGTAAAATTATGAAACATTCAAAGGATTTCCACTAGCATTGAGACTATGTGGTGTCTACTGGCTGCATTACCAGATTTCAGGTTTCATTCATCTAAGCCCACAGGAATGTGTATCTTCTTACTCTCTGTCTGGCAACTTCCTCTAATGCACGATAAAAATGATCATAATTTAGAGACCTTGTTTATATGGAAAAGTGACTTTGACCACTGTTCATTTTGCTCTATTTGACCCCTGTTTTAGCGCTCAATGTCACCCTCCCACAGGTGGCCTCTGGTATTCTTGTAGGTGGAATATCTCTCTATATGGACAGATAGAGACCAGCACAGCTCACAGCACCAGGCCCATTGATCCTATAAGGTCGAAATGTCACAAGGTAACAATTCAGTAAGCCTTCAGGGCCTTTAGTCACTGCGCAAACAATGAACATCAATACCAGTAATCACTGCAACATCAATACCAGTAATCACAGCAGCTCTACAGCACATTAGTCATGGAAAAAGATCAATGATTTGAATGCAAATAAATAAAGTTAAGTCAAACAAAGTTGCTGTCAAGGTTACTATACCAGAGCAGAGCTAGGACAAAATAAAAACTGCCTGAGATGGAATATAGGGATGAAAACTGGCAGGATTTTACTAAAGCTGCAACATTTGAATCATAGCATACACCTACAGCATACATCTAGATAATTCTCAAAGATTTTCATAGAGAATCAATGAAGCATCAGTGGGGAAGTGTAATAGCAGTCACTCTTCATGTGCTCAGTTCCAATTGAGGCCTCACTCCATGTAACCTCTATGCAATGTCAACTAGGTCAACCACTGTACATAAAGTTTCAGATGACCCTATGCAAAACAAGGGGTAAGAGTATATTTTGTACTTATGGAACTAGACTGCAGCGAATCCTCTTGGAATCCTCCTATTGTTTATTTTCCTGCTGAACTGCATAGTGTTGAGACAGAGGGAATAATCCACAGGTCTGCAGCACGATGCTGCAGTGGTGGGAGAGTCACGCAGCCTTTACTGCAACATTTGCTACTTCCTGTTCCCACCACTTTTGATATCACAGTGACAAGATAAAGACTATCTCTCTCCTTCTCTCTCTCTCACTCTCTCTCTCTCACTTACACACACACACACACACAAAAAGAGAAGGCAAAAGTCTATCTGCAATGGACTGCATTTATGAAGCACTTTTCTGGTCTGCTGACCACTCAAAGCACTTTACAACATATGCGTCCCATTCATCCATTCACACACACATTCATACACTGATGTTGGAAGCTGCCACACAAGGCGCCAACCTGCAAATCAGGAGCAGTTTGGGCTTCAATGTCTTGCTCAAGGAAACGTTGACATGCTCTCTGGAGGAGCCAGGGATCAAACAGAAAGCTTTCGATCACTAGATGACCTGCTCTACTTCCTGAGCCATGCCACCAACAGAATGTTTATGTAATAACAAAGCTTGTTATTACGTGTCACCATGTGAATGGCAGGGGTTGAAAGACCCCAAAAATACTATAGCCCAATGATTTGAGAAAAAAAAGCTTGCCTGCAAAGTCATAAAAAGACTGCCCTGTCTTTTTATTTAAGAAAAACAGTGTAAGAAAAATGTTAAGGGAAAAAAATCTAGATTTGGTGCACTTTCCAAAATTGTATTAACTAAAAAAAGTTTGTGTTGTTTATGCCTTAACTAATAGCAAAAAAGGAATCATGTGACTTAATGGAGGCAAAGCTAAGAAACATTACCTTACATGACAGATCTAATTTTATTCACTATATTCTTAGGTCTACAAGTTCCACTGTAGTTAAAATCTGAGTAAATACCTAAAAAATACTCAAATATAACTAAAATGAAAAACGTATATAAGTGCATGGGAAGCATGCAGTAGGAAGTAGCATTTCTCTTAACACAGCTGCTGGAGTTGACTATAGTAGCCACAACTTGTTTCCTACCACTGATAAGTGACTAGTGAACACCAACAGCGCTCTCACTGTAAACCTGCAAACTGTTTGAATGTTGAGTCTTCATGAAACCAGCAAGTTTACTGCATCTTTCAAACTCTGCACCCAAGCCACAAGTTACACTATAAAGACATTCCTTTGTGCATCAGCAACTTCAGTCTAAACCTGTTCATGCATTACTCAAGTGGTCCAGGATCATGACTGGATCAGCATACCAATATAATATTGCTGAAGGAACACAGGAATATTAGGCTACTTACATCTATTTCCAGGACCCTCCACTGCTTATGGGAGGCTTGAAATTCTGATCCAGGAATGAATAGAGCTTATTCTGCTGTTCAACTCACTGAGGGTCGCTTTTGTTAAAGGCTTCAGTTACATTTCTACAAGTCATGCTGTTTGCATAATTAGTTTATGAAAAATATTTTTGCTAAATAGTTCGTAAAATTTGTTTTTGATATGTAGGCTCAACACACTGCAGCTGAGATAGCCTAAAGACCCCAAGTTCAAGTATCAGACCGATGACACTAACAACGGTGATATTCTACCAGCTGTAGGCTGACGGAAATGTTAAAACTGGGATTTCTAAAAAATGGCACTCATACATGCACTGACGTTCCCAACACTCACCGCTTACGTCAAGGTTATCTTACATACAGTCCAGCATCATTTGATAACGTGAAAACTACAATGACGCAGGTGGAAGTATCGGATGACGACAGTTAGGATCCTTACTTTCTAGTTAGAGCATCTGGTTATCGCTAGATCCCGCACAGTATCCTCGGCCTGCGGTCCCCTGTCCCGGTCTGACAGCAAGCTGCAGCTGAGGCTGCTCGCAGAGAAGAGTTTGGTTCCACCTCAGTTATTAAAGGGATCCGGAACGACAGTAAAAGGGAAGGCAACTACAGCCGGATGAAGAGAAAAAAAAGACTTATAAATATTACATTCACGTGTATAAATAGCGTTGGTTTCCATGCATTATTTCTATTTCTATCTTGCAGGAATGCAGGAAATGTGGGAAATGTATTTGTGTGTTTCTGCAAATGATCATTTCTTGGCAGTTTGGCTGTATGTAGTGCTCTGTAAGAAAAAAAAAAAAAGCATATAACAAGCCTACATAAATTGAAGTTATTAACTCTAATCCGTTAGCAATTATATAATTACTTGGATGTTATATTTTCGGCGTTTTAAGTGATGTTTAATAATTAAATATAATAACGTGTAGGCTAATAAGAGTGTAATAAACGAGTGTCTCCTAGTGGATGAAGTTTATCAGTTTGTTTATGATATTAAATACGTTTGGCGTTTAAAATGACTAATTTTGCAAACTTTGTTAAGTTACACTAGGCCTGTTCCTCATGGTGAGGGGGGCATCCCAGCCTCGTCCAGCCCCTCCCTTCTGGTGAGGGAGACTGTTGCCATGACAACTCTATATTATGCAGCAGTCCGTGAAAGGCTCTTTTCAGATTAAAAACAGAAAGAAAGACAGAAACAAGTTATTTGCATTCCTTTTCCATTACTGATTTCTATGATGCTGATAGAAAAAAGGCGGTATGAGAGTTAATTGTCTGCTGTGCCTCGATGGGGGAGGGGATGTTCTTGCAACATCTTTAGGCTTCATTACTATTTAAGAAAACTAATGCACTGTGTATACCACAGTCAAAGAAAGCTTGCTTAGCATGCAGTGCACAATCAGGGATCACTGGCACGGTTCATGATGAAAAGGACCAAGTCCCCATCATTGCATTTCAGAACAACAAGATTTCCACTTATTTCAACAGTCCACCTCTCTAACTTTCAAAAACATAACTGATCAAAAGCTCACAAATTTAAGTTCATTAAAACAATTAATTACTCACAGTTTTGTTTTAGAATCAAGAATTGAAAGCTCCTAACATTTTGATTATCCAACTTCAGTTATTGTTTGTCCGAATACAGCAAGACATTTTTGCGTTGCATGGCTTAGATTTAGGATAAACCTGTTTTACAATCACAGTATCAAAGAAATTGGACAAACATGAAATAAATCACAGACTACAGTGTTTCACAAAAGCTCATATGAACCAAGCTAATTCGTTTTGGAAACTTTGTCCACAGTTTAAGAACAAAGCAGAGTACCAACACCAGAGTTTAAACATAATTGCATCCTATACTGCTCTCAGCTGCCTGCACCTGCTGCTGCCATTAGTTCAGTAGAGCATGGCAGGATTAGTCAGAGGTCTCAGAACGGCTGCTGAATAATTAAATAACTTCTTTTGTCACATTCATGCTGTTTTGACCGAATATATGGTCAGGAACTGACAATGACAAATTTCAATTAAAATGTGGTGGTGAAATGATGATGGGTCTTTTCTTCAGTGAAACAGTTAGTGGGAGAGCTGTGTTCTTCAATATGTTACCCAAGTGAAGTTAATGTACCGTAATGTGGGACGTCACTCTTGATGTTGAATAGAGGGATCAGCAGTTTCCAAAATACAGAACTTTATTAGGCTCTTACTAAGTGTTTACCAGGTCAAGTGCAGCAGGGAAGAAGGAAGAAAACTTTCTTTTCTGTGCTACATGTCACAATACAACCCGTTTGCCTTCGATGTGATAACTGTGCAACTTCATCTTAAATTGGACATCATTTCAAGAGATTTACTGAAATGAAGCCATTTTCCCTGTTTAGGATAATTACCACATGAAAGCCTTTTCAATAATGCAGGGAAGTACAGGCTGAAAAAAAAAAAAAAAGCCTCCGACCCCATACTGAGATTGGACTTAAGTGTAATTACAGTACAGCACACGCAGAAGACTTTTTTCATTAAGAAATTTTTTATCTTCATTAAAGATCCTCTTCTCAGATGCGAAGTTTTAAGAGCAGCTGTTATGCAAAACATGTGGATTGGATCAGCCATTATTTAAGAAAAGTTTCCAGTTGGGAGGTTCCATAACTACAGGGGGACAAATATAACATTTAAGTTGTAATTTAAGTACTAATTTAGCATTTATTGCAATCCCAAGCATCAAAATAACGAGCAGGGATGCCCTGACCTCTATATAGTGTGTAATTTCATTTCTTACCCCATAGCTGTTTCCCTCTGTGTTCTGGCCAGTGCAGTAGGGTCAATTCAGGGACTTGACTTCCACCATGTGTTCAAGTTACAAAGATCTGGGGACAAGAAAAGTGTCCATTAGCATCACCTACATCAGCACTCTGTCACTCAGAGCCATTTCTCTCATAAAATGACACACAGTGACATTTTGTTGTGTCCTTGGATTTATATATCGAGGCAACCCGAGAATTTCACAGTGTGGTTTATTTTTGCTGCAATTTGTGCAAAAACGTTGTGACTGTATTGCATTCATGCTCTTCTCTCCTGTGCCGTGGTATCTTTAGACAGTGAGCATGCCTAATGGACAAACTATCCACTTATATAAGCCCCTGCGACCTACCATGCCATCACTTGTTTATGTCCACATATGAGAAATCCACCTTGACAATGACACCTTGTATACCTGGACATTGGCCCACAGAAAGCAGTTGTATGTCACTCCTGTATTAGCCTTAAATCCTAATCTCTGTGGCCCACTGTTGCTCTGCCACTACTAGATCTGCCATAATCCCTGTGGCCAATAGAGGAATGGGACAATGGAATCCGATGGTACATATGTTTGGACACAATATTAAAGGTCACAAGTGGTAACTGAGGGATCGGCAGTGACATCAATGTCCTTTAAAGTGACAGGAAATAAGGTCATCACCAGGACGCTGGATTATAAAATGTTATATAGGCTGACATGTTTTAAAAGTCAATGGTAAGTAGGCTGCTAGATGTGCACTGCTATATCAATTTGTATTGTCACCAATAGCCTATGAAACTCAAAGAAATCTAGGTCACATTATACAAAAAATAATATTCTAATAATAGAATAATTGAAAACCACTCCACTTCTTAGGGGGCATAATGTCATATGACAATGTTGTTTCTCAAGAGTCAGTACTTTGGTATTGGTGATCAAACAGACAAGACCATGGGACTTACTCCTTCTAGCGCTGGTGCTGGCAAGACCTCCTTTATCTGCAGAAATGCTCTTGTCCTGGATCCAAGTTGTCTCTTTCATGATTCACTAGACCAGCAGAGAACTCTCATAGTCAGTTTGGAAGCAGTTAGATTAGTCCATTATCCTCCAGAAGTTCAAGAGTCCAGGAAACATTGTCACTAGCTGTGGATGACATGTTACCTAATTGTGAGACGACCTGTCACTACGCTGTGAGAAAGACCTCCAGCAGTAACGTAGAGTGAAAGTAAAGAGCCGACTCCTCAGGTGTTACGTTGAGCTGTGGGATAAAGAGGGATTGAGAGGAGCATAATCCCTTGCACATGGCTACAGCAACTTTGATCTAGAGGTAAACGTGCCAAGTCACGGGCCATCTGAGATCTCATGCAGTAGTAATTTCTTCCATGCTGCTTAGCTCAGTTAGCAGCAGGTCTGCACCCACTTGTCAACTCCTTCTGATAGAAATCTGAAGGTACCAGCAACCAGTTGTTGAATGACCAAAAGATTATTCTTAAGTGAAATGATTACATAAATCATTATATTATTTATTACATTATTTTTTATTATAACCCAACTGCAAAATCTCAGAAGCCCTTTTAGCCAGTGACTTTGATTTTTTTTAATTTATTTATTTTTATTATATTTTGTTCCACTGTTCATCATTTTAACAGCACCAGGTT
>OMLF01012758.1:0-11524 GCA_900302615.1 Holocentrus rufus | reverse complement strand
GAAAAGAAAATGAACTGAAAGTTGTGAAAAAATAAATCCTTTGTATGAACAAAATTGGAGCATATGGAGCAGTACATTGCATCTTGCTGTTTGCAATTCATAAAACTGATACAAACTCAGCCAGTGGAGCAACATTTTATAGATGAGGTGAGACAGCTTGGTTTGTTGTTTTTTTTTAACCAGATTCCAGTCTTTTGCATCATATATTAGGACACGTTCAATGTCTGCACTGTAAATGGGGAAGGAAAGCAAATATCATTTTACATCTAATGCAGGAGAAAGTTATCTCTTTCTTTTCCGCTTTCTCAATTCAAAATTTTCCACCATGTCTATTTTTATTTCCAGCTTGGCTTGGGGTATCTGCTGGTTGTCACAGAGTCTCTGGACTGGGTGGACTTCTCAGAAAAGCTACCGCTCTTACGAATTTCTTCACGTGCTGATGGAGGTGGGGGAGTCTCGCTACGGTAGGCGCCTCGACTGGTTGCCTTCACATTTTGCACCCTACGTACGTTGATGGCCTGGGACCGCTCCTCACTATGGGTTGGGTGCTGCCCGCTGGTAGCCATATTGTGAGCTTGAGGTGATATTCTGGTCTGTTTGCCAGAGGCTGTCCGAGCCAGAAGGGAGGGGCTGCGGGATGGGGTGGAGGGTACAGATGGGGGACCAAGCTCCTTCTTGGTCCTGGAGGACGAAGCTACAGTGTTACGGGCAAAGCTGGGCAGATCTGAGGTGGCCTTGGGGGGCAAGGTCTGTGAGCTTTCAGAGGAAGGAACAGGCTGGGTTTGGGCCTGAGCCTGGGCCTGAGCCTGGGCCTGGGCCAGGGCTCTCATGGTTGAGCGGCACATCTTCTCCTCGGGCGCTGACTTGGGGATGTTCCTCAGAGGTTTGGCGCTGGGCTTGTGGAGTGAAGACTTTTTTGGGGTGGAGTCACGCGCCCATCTAGAAATGCTGCTTGCGAGGCCACCTCCCCTCTGGGTTTTGGTCTCATCTGGGGGCAGACTGGAGTGTCGAGGAGGCCTGCTGGTTTTCTCACTCCTTCCTCTGGCTGGAGTGCTCTGGTCACGAAGGGGCCGACGTGACTCGCTACTGTCATGACCCAAAGGTCTCTCTGTTCGCTTGTTGCTGCCTGTCCTGGTAAGCTTGGTAATGGGCACAACTTTCCGCATACCCTGGTTCTCAGTGGTGGTCAGCATTCTGACACCACGGCCTCCACCACCTTTGGATGCTTTGGTGGCCTTGCTCTTTGTGTGCATCGGTTTTCGACCGCTTGACTGTGCGTCTTTCTCTCCCACATGTTTTCCCTCAACAGTGTCACAGCTGTCTGTGTCCCACTCCTCAGTGGTAGCAGATGGAGTGGCGGATGCTGCATCCACAGATCTTGGTACTGAAAGCTCATTGGTTGAAGTTGAAACAGACTGGTCATTGGTTGACATAGACTCCAAATTAGAGGACAGAGAGCTTGGATCTTGCTGGCTCTCCTGAACGTTGTTGCAGTCAGTGGTTTTGAAGTCAGGGACCACTCCCTCCTTCATCAGAGGTGAGCTTTCAATCTCAGAGTAATCCAAGGTAACAGAGCAGTCTGTTTCTGTGCAGTCTAGTATATAAAATACTGGTTTCTTATTGGACACAGAGGTATCTAGTGGGAGGGGAGTATCACAGGTTGTTGATGAAACAGTGCTGTTGTCCTCTTCTTCTTTCTCTTTGTGAGGAGAGGCTGCAAGCTGTGTAGGAGCGGCCACTTTCCCCTCCCACAGTGCCTTGGGATCTGCCCCTCGTTCTAAAATCTTGTTACCTGGAGAGTTGTCCAATTCAAGATTCTTGGGTGGAGGTTCTCTCTCCTTTTCCATATCAGTCACAAACACGTCCCCCTGGTTGACAAAGTGCATATGATTACTGTTATTGTTTGGACTAGGCAGCTCAAAGGCTTGAGGACCACGGACCAAAGTATGCTTCTCCACGCTAATGTTCATGTGGCCTGTAATTGTGGGGTTGGGTGGTTGGACAGGTTTCTGAAACACACAAAAGGAGCGAGGCAGAACACTGCCCTCAGACACAGATGAGTAATAATTGTTGTTGTTATATGGGTCTTCATTAGCATTTAGTCCTGATGAGGAAAACCTGGCCAGTGGGCTAATGGGTTCTGTCTCTGCATGCGGAGATGTTGCTGTGACCTGTCTGTCGCGCCCCAGCTCACGATTGTCATCCTGGGACAAGAGCCAGGGGGTAGTCTTCCGCTGGGGGGGTCGGCCAGACCGAGGTAGGCTGTTAAACTTGGAATAGTCAGTGGGATTCCCAGTGCCTCCGAACAGCTCAAGGTATCCTTGGAGTTCGCGGTCTGCAATGGTGGTCATGGTGTGTCGGTGGCGCCGGGCACTAGCAGAGCGTCCCAGTGGGCTGTGCGGACTCTGGGATCTCTGCTGGAAGAAGTCTAGGAGGCCTTCCTTGGTGAGCATGTCCACGTCATTCTCACTGCTACTCCGACCGAAAACGCCACTCTGGTCAGCACCGGACCACGCAAAACGCTTTTCCTCCAGCTCTCTCAGACGGCGCTGTCTGGCTGCCTCCTTCAATTCACGGTCCAGGTTGTCCTGAGAGAAAACGAAAAGCATCAAGATGAAGAAAAAGGTAGACAAGGAAAACCAGAAATTACAGTAACATCAAATGAAACCAGAAGACAACTCGAATAAAAGCTAACCTTTACAGCTTTCTTGAACTTGATACAGAAGTCTTGAAAGATGCGGAAGCACTCATCCAACTTGAAGGTGTCCTTGTCTTCACAAAAGAAATCAATAAGAGCGTTTCCCTCCTTCCGCAGATCCAACCTACGTCTCTTCAGGTCCTGAAGGGTCCTTGCTGAACTCTGAGGAAGGTGGACAAACACAAAAAGTCATAGAAATATTTAATTACATTTTATTATAATCTATATGGACATAATTATCTTTTAATGTATTAAGCAGCACTTTAGTCTTCATACATTTTTCTTTGGGCGTCAACAGTAACCAACTTTCTGTGTGTGTGTGTATAAAACATATGAAATCAGGAATGCTGCCCCACCTGCAGAAAGGGCTGAAGCTGCTGCAGTAGCTCCTGGTCACCTTGAACCTTCTCCTCGAGGGATCTGGTCCTCACATATAAGGATGAGAACTCTGCCTCAATGTTCTCCACTGAGATTCTACATGGGAACATTATAGTAGAAAAGCACAGATCAGGATAATGTGCTTGGGGACATTTCGTTTTTTATCATGTCTTTATTATATATTATCTCTTCACTGACTTGCCGTTCTCATTAAATTATTTCTGAGTGGTACAATTTTCCACAAATCTGACATCTTGTGGAATGCAGTGGCATGCTGTAAGCCAGTTAAGGTGAACAAAGGACCGCTGTAAGAAAGGCAGAGTGAAGTAGAAGCAATGTGTTCGCATATCCTGAGGGAGGGAGAGTAATCTTGGCTCTCTGGTGCAGGGCCTGTACTCTCCCACGCAAAGATGACCTTGCGAAATTGACAAAGCCTGACAGCCACCAGGGGCATACCGCAGTCTAAACAGCACTCTCAAAAGTGCTGCTCTTAAGTGAGATCTTAGCTTGAGTAGTAAAAAATTAAACAACCTTCGTTTTTAGCAAATCGTTGCTCACACCTTCCTTTTTTTTTTTAATAATATACCGAAATGCTGCAAAAAAGAATTTCACATCCTGCAAATCAATTCATTTATCAGAGGCTAAAGGTAGTGATAGAATTTGACATTACAGGGTCGCACTAGTGAATGTAAAATTTAACATGGTCCTTAAGCCAAAAACGGAGGCATCAAGTTAAAAGGACTTTTTTGTTAACATATGGATAAACACTACTGGAAATGCAATGCTGCTAAAGAAATGCTTACCTGGCTGCACTCTGGACATCTTGAAGTTTTTCTGGAAACTTGAGCAGCTTCTCATCTTTCTTCTTCGCCTCCTAAGTAGCGAGAAAATTTACATAATTTACACCCAAGTTTTTGGTACATGATTAAGTGCCATCATGACTGTGTGAAAGACTATTCCTTGTTTGGTTATGTAACAGTTTGGGCAGCCAACACTTGCTCTTTTCTATTTCCTGTCACCATCTGCCATCCACCGGCCCTCCTGCAATATTAATCCCATCTTGTGCTTGGACACTGTTTACCCAAACACTGCTGCTGTGAAAGATTTATATGGAGCATATTCTTTGCAGGTGACAGATAAATGTTCTTTGCTGTGTCTGGGACAAAAATAATCCTCACATTTCAGAATTTTAAATTTACGAATATGAAGCTTTGTATGGTTTGACTGTAAAAATCAGGACAAACCACAGACTTTCCAATATGAAATATTCATAGACTGAAATAGGCCTCTAGTTGTTACACTCTACCACAGAGATACCTCTGTATTCCCTCCAAATTAAAGTTACTGTGGTACTTAAGCCTGAATAAATGGTACATACTGTAGATACATTCAATACATAAATGCAAACATTACACAGGAAAAACAGAAAAATATGTTTACACTTGCAAAAAAAAAAAAAAAACACAAGACGTATATGCATTAGTCTTTATATATAAAGGTATATAAGTAGAGGTTTAGTCCATCACTCACCAGAGCAACAAAGTGTAATAGGTTCATCCCCGGCTTGTTGGCCTTGGTGTCAGCCAGTGAGAGAAGGGATGACAGCTTGAATCCCACAGCATTGCCTGCATAGCCACCCTGAGGACAAATGAACAATTTCACAGAGATGCAATAAGGCATTAAATCAGAGAGATAATAAGGAAGATGTGCAGAGAGAGGAAAAGAGAAAAAACAATAGTGGAAAAAAGAGGAGTGAATTAATAGACAGTCTAATCAAACTTACAGCATTCATGATGTTTCCAGCCTGCAGCACCAGATGCAGAATGGCATGGAGCTCCTCACAGTTCATCAGCTCTATAGGAGGGGATCAATACAAACACAATTAGAGAATGTAGAGCAGAACACAGCATCCCATTACACACTATCTCACATTCATTTGCCCTCACACAGGACAGCTATCACCAGCTAATGGCAGCCTATGCCAAATTCAGGGGCAATAAAGGGAGAATGATCCTTTTTTTGCATATTTGACCAGCTGTCCTTTAACACAGACAGTAAACAGTGCAAACAGTTTCAGATCGCGGCGTCACAAAAATTATCATTCGTTCGTCCCATTAAACCCTAAACTGATAATTCAACCCTGCAGTGCAGTGAATGGCCCATGGTGCTGTAGAGGAGAAATCCAATAAACCACAGTGAAAGAGGTGAGAAACAATGACTCAGCTAAAATGACACTGAGAGCCACTGCAACTGATCAGAGCAAAAGCCCTAAATACTTCCTATAATTTTTGGGACAGTTTCTTACCCTCCAAATTCACTGAGGGACTACTATGTGTATGTGTGTGTGTGTGTGTGTGTGTGTGTGCAGCCATGTGTGTTATTGTATGGATTACAGGTTCAATGCTGTACACTGAACGGCATTTTTAGGTATTATTTCACTTTATATTCAAAATAAATTTTTTAAGTACATGAAACTGTTAAAAACTCAGGACAATGACTACAAATTAACTTTCTGCTATTGTTATTCCAAAACACTTGTTAAGCCACATTGATACAGTGATACACTGTACTGTGCTGAA
Source organism: Holocentrus rufus (assembly GCA_900302615.1). NCBI lineage: Eukaryota > Metazoa > Chordata > Actinopteri > Holocentriformes > Holocentridae > Holocentrus > Holocentrus rufus. Next base: position 5,869 of record OMLF01012758.1, on the reverse strand, counting down.
GTACAGACAGTATCTACTAAATTCAAATTAGACAGAGGAAAGTAATTTTTGCAGTCATATAAAGTAACTCACTATCATTAAAATATAGCCCAGTAAGCCAAATTACAATATTCAAATTGTAAAAAGACTAAAATTGCTCCTCAAAAACAAACAAAAAAAACCCCAACCTATAACACCACATACTGTAAAGCAGACCTGCCCTTGCTATCCTAAAAACACTTTATGGCTCTGTCCTTACACAGTCCCATCTCCGGTGACACATTCCCGGTCCTTGTTCACCATTGATGACAGCTCAAATATCTGGGTCACCTGTCTGACTGCATGAGTGAGTGTGTGTGTGTGTCTGTGTGTGTGTGGCAGTGCCACTGGCAGCATGTTATCACCTTTAGTGGCCACACGGATGACATCGATCTCATGGCTCATCACGGCGCAGGAAGGGAAAAACTCCTCGCGGAGGACCATGGCCTCAATTCGCACCTCAAACCTATCAGAGAGCAGAGGGGTGTCACATTTAGAGTGATTCAATAAATTACAGGGTTTACTGACTCATTCCAAAGTATGTGCCTGTCATGGTATCAAGGACCAAGAGCGAGTGAATGTACTGCATAGGTTAGAGCCTCTTCATTATCATCTGACTAGGATGACAGGGACGGAGCAAAAGAGAGGGGGGGAAGACAGGAGAATATTAGGTGCTAAATCTGTATCTAAACGCTGGAAGGCAGGAGACATCAGTTCAGCGCTAGATTGAAAAAGGGCGAAATTACTGGAGAACAATGTTGTTGTTCGGCTTGTTTCTCAGAAAAGCTTATTACTTTACTTAATACCGTCTGGGAGCAGAAATTTGTTACACCAATTAAAACCTTACTTTGTCCAATATTAGGGACTGCATCCTCTCCTCCCTTGGAAAACAGAGATAAATCTCCTCTGCTATTCTATTACCAAATAGCCCTGATATCCGATGTCAATGTCACCCCTTTGGCTGGGTAAAATCGTAACAGCAGGAATGCTTCCACCTGGAGAAGGTTGACTTTTCTGTCATTTTCCATTCATGCTGGTTTTGCCTGTGTCAACTCAGCAGACGAATCAAGATGAAAATGAGTTTGAAGATGGTGGCTGGATTGGGTTTTTGAATAATTCAACTTCAATCTGACATTTATAAGTAGAATAAAAGTATAAGCCTATTCTTTGGGTTGTGTTAGCACCCATCACTGTTGAAGAAAACAAAATTAGGGAGGTTGAGGTTTGTCCTTTCAAGCTGATTTGTAGTCTCTTTTCACAAAAGTGAAGATGTGAAAAGAGGCTAAGAACCTCTTTTCTTTTAGCACAGCATGAGTGAGTCAAGAGTGCACTATGGGTAAGACTGAAAATCAATGGATGGTCAGTATGTAATTCAAAGCTAATCTCACAAAACTATAAAACTATTAAAAATTAAAAATATTATGAACCTTTCCTCTTTATCCTCCATGGGTTATAAATAAACTGAGATCATATTTCATTTTTTATTACAACATACACTGTAGTTGAGATCACCTTACCGTGGCACCTGGATCAGAAGGTACATAAAGGAATCAACAAGTGCCAACTTGCTGGGATCCCCTTTAAATGCCTGCAGTTTCTTGATCTATGGAGAGAACAGAGGCAGCAGATGTTAAGTAGGAACAGCGTCTTTTAGTCTTTTATTCTGAACAGGAGCTTTGTCGTGCTTTGGTCTTATATCACAAAACAAATGGTGCCATTCATAATTGGTAAAGTAAATACTGCTCGTCTCATACACACACACGCACACACACACACCTCCTCGGTGTCAGGCAAGAGTTTCAGCAGGTCTTTGAGCAGCTCCGCTCCATAAATCTTGCCCTCTCCTCGTCGTATGTCTTCCACAATGGAGTGGTTCGACCTGGAAGACAGAAGACAGTTCAGTTCAGTGGAGTTCACTGGTAAACAGCACAGGTGCTCTCCTTCCGCTCTCCCTCTGTGTTTACACAGGACGGTAAATCCAACACTTCCTCACAGAGGCATCCCAACATGTTCACACAGATGTCCAGGTCTGGCACAGATTTAACCAGCAAAACAAGCCAAAAATATTATACTGACACCAGGCAATAAAGAATTTGATCAGGTTTGGACAGAACAGGTAACCTAATTCTGTTCATATGCAGCCGCAGCATTTTTTTAATGATTGCTTTGGCCCAGTTTTCACAACACAGTTTCAATGTGCACAGCTCTATGCAAAAAGCCCCAAACCTGCCAAAATCTTACTTTTAAGGAGCAATAAAAATTCATTTGGTCATTATCTGGTCACACTTACAGCACTACTGAAGTCTGCATATCTCCATAACACAGGTTTGAAATGACTCCAAACAGTGTAATCTGTTCTGAAGCTAAAAAATTGAACTGGGGGTCCAAATGCCCCATGTTCACCTCATGTACTCCTCTTGTAAATGTTGTAATTACAGGCAAAGCGAGGGTAACTCAAATTTTACATAACCATGATGCTAAGATGTGAAATCTTTATATTCACTGAATATGCTTAATTGATCAATTTCTGCAGAAAGACAGAGAGATTTATCTATCTATCTATCTATCTGAAAATCTAAATTCAGAAATCCAGAATATCAGAAGAAAATGCACACCATACATAATTTTGAAAAAGGTCACAATTGAGACTTTTTTGTCTGTATTTTGAAAATGTTAACAGTTTGTATGCAACAGGAAATAATATACAGAGTATTATCAACATGAAAGTCAGGTGGAGAGAGGCAAGGAAAAACAAACACAGACTGTAATGACGGCACTGGCCCCATTCAGTCCCCTGAGTGACTCATATAGTTGCTCTTACGACAGTCAAATGTCATGAAAATATGGTGGGCAGCCATGCAAATGGTCTGTCATGCAAACACAAGTCTAAAAGACTGTTTCAGTGCAGACTGTAAGAGAGTGCACTGTTTCCGTGCACTCTCCTACAGACTAGTTGTGTAATGCAATGTTGAGTTTAATTGGACACACTTCAAGATCTCTTGAACCAATCAATTATAAACAATATTGTCGCAGTCGGTGTGCTAAAACAGCCTATTAGACTAACTGACACAGATTTTGACCCTAATTTGTTAGAATTGTGAAGTATCTGAGTAGATGTTTCCTCAGTTAGGCAGCCCCACTCAAACTGACACTGAAAAAAATTGTCAAGATGCCATAGGACTGTTGCGTCGCTAGATCCTGGCTTTCATATCTTTTAGATAAATCAGACAACACGACAAACAGCTACAAAGCTACAGAACGCCCCTTGTCCTCAAATGTGGGATGTGTAATTGAGAGTAAAATCTATGGCAATTTTTATTACAAATCATCAATCGTGGTCTCCTCGGTCTGAGCCTAAAACCTCTTTGGGATTAATTAAGGTTTTCCTTACGCTTATTAGCTGAGGGTCTGTCTGTCTCTCTCTCTCTCTCTCTCTTATGTATGCCATTGAACAACATGAAGCAACATAACATGGCACTCAATGCCGGTGCACTTGGTTTTATAGTCTTGTATAGTTCAATATATAGCTCAAACTAGCAGGGGCCATGCATGCTAAAAATATATGCTCTAATGTGTAATCTGCTTTGGATAATGTCTGCCAAATAGTATATTGCTTCCTCCTACACTCCACTGTGCTCAGTGCTGGAGTGAGATGGGAGATGGGACACTTTACTCTTCAGAGTTATGGCCTCATGTTCTGGACTTTAAGACCTTATCACCAGTTAAACCAGTTACACAACAGCATTGAGTTTCACACAGGGCATACTATTTCTTCCCCAGAGTTATCAATGGGATACAAAAATGTTCTACTGGGCTTTATGTAAGCCGCTCTCCCTTGGGAAGCAGGCAGAAGATGGAGACTTACTTCTTGAACTGCTTAAGGAAAATGCCCACATTCATCCCCCTCTTGGAGTCCAGGATGCTGATCTGAAAACAGTTGAAGATATTGATTAGATCTTTGATTTTACTATAGCTTTATTTAGTCAAAGGCCTGATACAAATAAAGAAACAGGAAGACAATGTGTCACGGACACACACATGTGTATGCAAACAAACCCCACACTCCTTCCTGCTTCCAGTCAATGCTGGCCATTGGACCTACGTGTGACACCTGCAGTCTGCCACATGACGTAACCCTTGGTCCCAAACAGTCACCCTATAGGACAACTGAAATTTCACCTGGGCCACACGTGTGGTTAATGCCACCCTCTCTAACAAAGGCAATTGTTGGCTTGTACTGCCTTACTTTAAAAGGTACAGTAAGTTCCCAAAGAGAGTCCTACTCAAGATGTAATTATAGCTTTTCAATGGCATTTAGATGCAGCTGTGGTTTTAATTATAGAAGGTGAGTACAGGTGGGATGGAGGAGCAAAGGTAAAGGAACCATTAAAACCGCCATTGAAAACCCACTGAAGTTAACTTCTTCACATCCTAACAAAGCATTCGTGTGATATATAATGTTAAAATATAGATTAGAATATACTGTATGCTTGACAGTGACAATATCAAAAAGCAAAAGACCACACATTTCATATTAATATACAACAGGGAAAGAATAGCAACAGCTTGAATTAGAGATACGCCTCTGTACGCACAGAAGGCGGCTATATTTGAAACCCCCAAAGGACCGTTTAGTAATATCCAGAATGTTCCCTGCAAACTGCTCACACTTTGAGGTTTTCCAATTGCAGTCACTCCATTGTGGGAACCCAGAGGGGAGTTATTCTGTGACATGAGTCTCCCTTAGCCTCACGCGGGTATTGCTTTACAGTTCACACGTTACTTTCCAGGAGTCCACAATGATGCGTGTACACAATTGTGTTGAGTAGGTACTCAAACTTAATGCATTTTCTGTACCCTAAAGAAAACCTGTAATTTGGCACCTTATGTGTTATCTGGCTTGTCCCTGAAGGAAAACTTGAAGTAGAACTATATAGCTTTGTACGGCTATTCTGCACTGAACATGAACCTAGGTGTTTCTAGTCACTTCTATAATGCATTCAGCACCAGAGCTGACCAGAATGACTTGAAAGAGAAATTTTTCACGTTAACTGTTTGAAGCAATGATGGCAGTGGACTTAAGAGTTTCTTGGACAAATCGTTTATTTGTAAATAATGTTTCTACAACTCAAAATTTGTAGAAACAGTACCATATCATGTGAATAAGAACACTTTTGTTGTCCTCTGTATGTATACCATATGCATCTTATATTATTGTCTTTTGCATGGAGGAAAATGTCTCTATCCCAAGAGTAGAATATATATTGTGGGGATCTGAAGGGTGATTGTTTGAGCAAGTGCTTTGCGTTGAATATAGACTTCCCACACTAAGTAGACAACAGGGACAAACTGTCAACTGTTCATTTCAGCTAAAAGAGGATTGATGGACAGTCTCTCTGTTGTGAGCTAGCCTACACTCCATCCACACCTCTACGGAGTAAGGGAGTGTTTTGTCCTCTTTGTCTCTGTCAAAGCAAATTTTGCAGTGTTTCCTTCACGATACAATTCCTGCATAAAAGAGTGGAGCTGACAATGTTGTGCAGCTGTAATAGATTAACTGTCATCCTATCTCTTTTGCAGCTACTCACCTCATCCTTGTTGCCCTCTTTGAAGGAGCGGGACCGGGTGATTCGGGCAGAGGTTCCAGTGGTCAGCGTTGCCCCCCGTGAGGCCATCGCCATCTCCTCCTGCTGCCCAAACAGCTCCTCCACAGAGCGGACATCAATCTGGTACTGCTGCTGCCGCACCGCCATGGTCCAGATGTTGGGCTTCCCGCGGACCTTCTCCTCTGGGATCGGCTTCCAGAAGAAACTCCGCACGCGACGCTTCTTCCGCACATTGTGGCTGGTGG
>OMLF01012756.1:48447-64210 GCA_900302615.1 Holocentrus rufus | reverse complement strand
TCTGCTTCATTGGGAAGAGTCAGGTTTTGCCAGATGAAGACTGACAGTTGAAATGTCACCGCTTGTTTCCTATCTTCCCGCTTTTTTGTTTCATGCTTCAAAGAGACAGACAGAAATGATGCTGCTCTTTTACGCTGCTTTAATGATAACGGTGTATGGGCTGGTAAGATATGTGGCTTTCACCATCGCCTCATGTAACCCGAAGAGCCATTTATGTCAGCATATTCTAAAACAATTGCAGTCATTTTACCTTCATTGGGAATTTCTCCAGGGTGGTGATTTTTTTTACTGGTAGATTCTATACAAATATAGTCCCACTTTTAACTGCATGCTTGCTGAACTAATACAGAGCTTCAGAGATTTTTTTTTCTTTGAAAATATAAGTTTTGCTGGCATTTTAGCTGTCAGAATTTACCAGGAAGGCCCCGGTTTGTAGCTGGATGAGAGATGTTATTTTATTTTGAAGTATTTTAAGTTGATTCTGCTGTGTAACGTTCAAAGGGGGAATTGTTGGTAGCACTAATGCAGGAAAGATGCAGGATAAATAAATGAGGGGACGCTTCCACAAGGACTACAAGGTGCCTCGCCTAAAGGTTGGACCACTTGATCAAAGTCGTGTTCAGTTTTGATAGTCACTACTAACACCAGACAAGCCCCTCCAGTCCAGCTATGGGAGCGTGTCTTTTTGTAGAATCTCTTTTCATCACACTTCACTGTCCCAGGGAGCCAGCAGCCACAAAAACACCGTCATGCTGTGTTAGAGATACACCTATTTCTCTCTGGTGCAGTTGGTACTGATAAATGGCGCCTTTGCTTTGTGAAAATTTATGAGCAGAGAGATGTTGTACCGCCTTGGTGCTATATGGGGTCTAGATTGGATTTGTGGTGTAAATAATGGCCATTCCGGCAAGTCAATAAACAGATAAATCAAGGTGGATATTGAATGAGGAACAGGGTGAAGATTGTAAAGTGGGAGTGGCTGGGAGAGGTTGAGGCATGGAGAAGCACAGTGAGAAAAAATGAAAAGGCAAAAAGTAGGGCTGTGTGTTGGCAAGAATCTGGTGATAGGATGATACAGGGGTTACGATTCAATATATTGTGATATATCGTGATACTGTAAGCGATACATTGTGATTTTTTTTATCTAATTTTAGGAAAACTGTCATGGTATAAAGAACACACAATCATATGCATAAAATCTGAGAAAAAAAGTTTACTTTTTGATGCAATCAGAACAGAGGGATCTGCATTTGTGTAACAGTTCCTGCAACATCCAATATGACAGCACTACATTTTGTGCAATCTTAGCAAAGAAAATTAACAGATAGATAGATAAATAAAATGCTTACCTCTCTTTCAACCACCTGTATCACCTATTTACTTTAGTCTTTGTCCCCTGTTGCTAGTGAGTTCTCTTCACTCAAACAGTTATCAGTGTTCAAAGGTTTGGGGGAGAGGGGAGATGAGATGGAGTGACAGGCAGGATGATTAAATCCAAATCCAAAAAAAAAAACAAAAAAAAAACCAAACAAACAGGGACCTGGAAATGAATCAGGATTTGGTGGTCTGGAAGGGTCATCTGGCTCAAGCAGTGATCAATGAACAGACAAAGGTTTTTAATTGAACATGAGGTCACCCTGCAGTTGTAGCTTCAGTGCAAATCACATTTTTGCTCAATTTATTTAATCATGTTCTTGTTCTGTTTTAGTCATGTCATGCTGGAGCCAATTCAGAGGTGTCTTCTCTTTTTCTTTCACGTTAGACGGAATTTATTGGGATGAAAAATTATTAAATCTGTGTTTTGAGGATTGTTCTTTGGCCGGGGTCTCCCTCTGTGGTCCACACAGGGGTGAAGCAGCCTGAGGCAAAGAATTATCCATTATAAAGAGGGTTAAGGAAGATGGAAATGATGAAAATGATAGTGAGAAATCTTAGGTTGAGAGAAAGAAAGAGAATAAGAGAAGGAAGAAAGGAGATAGAGAGAGAGAGAACCACAAACAAACCTTACACAGTTGTAGACGTATATTTCCAAAGAGAATGGTGATATGAAGCAAGCAAATAGTTTTCAAATGCAGGATAATTAATCAAGAGTGACTGGTTAGGGATTTTATTGATCTTATTGATCAGATTTGTAATTTAGGCTGACGCAATGAAAGCATGCAATTTTGACTATGTTATGAAAAATGGAGAAATCAATAACGAGGTGATTTGTTTGAAAGTAAGACACCGTTTTGCACTATTTATCATCTCATATTACATGAGTCAATAGTGCGTCTTATCCTTTCTCCAGGTTACTTCGAGTCATTCTCTGCGGCGTCATCCTGTTCTCCAAATCCAGAGCTTTAACCTTGGGCTAATTATGTCGATACAGCCATCCAAACCTAATGAAAAGTCTAAATAATAGTGTAGCTGCAGGCAGTGGCAGACCTTTAATCTGTCCTGATCAGGCATTAGAAGCTCCTAATAAGAGAATAAATCTGCCCTGGTTGCCAAAGGCCCAATCAATAGAATGCCGAGCCCAGAAACGCTGAGACCTGATGAAGAGCCAGACACGGCCAATCACACTCTGAATACAACAACAGCACCGGAGACATGGAGAGAAACGGCGCCAAGCTCTTTCTAGCCATCACGCCAGTTTTGGACAGAGTTTTGGCGATATCGAGGGAAGTGTTCCTGGTCACTAAATAATTTTATTCCCCGAGTGATGATGAAAAAACAATCCAAGAAAGAAAGAACAAAACAAAACAAAACAAACTGATTGATTTCCTTTGAGACAAAATAGAACCGTTCCTGCGACTCGGCTGACAGGCAGAACTTAATATGAGTCCGCCTCATTTAAACCGCAGTGTGTGACCACCAGGTTCACCCGGGTTTCCTTTGTTGCTGTAGAAATCTGGAAGAACGAGCCAGCTCAGAGAATAGAAATGAAATCTGTAAGAGGGACGTAAGTTTTGAAGGAATGGAAATGCAACAGGGAGCAAAAGTTGAGATTTAGCAGCTGTTCTGAAAGCCAGGAAAGCAGATTATAATGTTGTATTACTTTCCAGCTGTTATTCTGTTTCAAGTAATTGCTCTCTATTTCAAAAACGTCCCAACAGAAGCAATAACAAACATTTCAAACTTTCTTCCAATCAGCTCGCTACCAATCTGAACTCTTACTCTTCTTTTTGCGAGGTAGCCAAGGGACTGATGGTTGTCTAGTCACCACGCAATCTTTATGGTAACCAGCAGAGCACAAAAAAGAACTGAAGGGAAGAAATGAAAAAACAGCAGTGGGAAACTTTGAAATGCTTATTAGGGATCTTGTTTTGGTGTTTGTTTTTTGTTTTTTTTTTCAAAGAAAATAGATATAAATCTTTAACTGTGGGAAGTTAAAAGGATCTTATGAATTAATTTGCATTGCAGAACGTTAGAAATTGTAGTTGTTGCAACATTTTTGTTTCTAATTTTTTGTTCATTCCTCTGATCATCTAACAATAGCTCTGCACAAAACTTAAGTGCCTGCAACAGATAATTAATAGATTACTAGTGCACAAAATATCTTTGCCTATATCTCTTGTGTTCCTTAGCGTGTGTGAGTAAAGACTGTCTGGGTCAGTATTTCCCCAGTCAGCCCTCCTCGCCTCATGGCCTGAGATAGCCAGCCATTTCTGTTATTGACCAGTGCCTCACATGGCCTTTTACAGCCCGTGCAAACACTATGGCAACCGCAATCTAATGCCCCCGGGTTAACTCTCTGACAAAGACAATCCAGCTGTCATCTCCAGGGAAACAAAGCCAGGGCAGTTGTTTTTATTTATTTATCTGTATGTTTGATTCACGAATGCCGCCTGTAAGTGGTCGGGGCGAGAGTCGGTGCTTGTGTCGACTTCAAAGTTCTGATTTCCTTTCATGTGCCTCTCAGGCAATGAGGCTAACACAATAGGAGGCTTCAAAGTATTTGTAGAGAGTAGAGGGGTAGGGTCACTTTAGCTTATGTCTGTGCCTGGCAGCATGAATAAATGCTCCCTTTGAACATCTGCCAAAATGCTGCTGTCTGATCATGTAGGTTTTACAGTCTTGCCCTCTTCAAGGTCTACAGGTGCACTTGATGAGTTTGGGGTTATGCCTTCTCTGCGTATCTGTGTGTGTGTGTGTGTGTGTGTGTGTGTTTGCCTGCACGCGGCACACCCAAGAGCTATGCTTATGTTACTCACTCTTTCCCTCCCCTTTGTTTTCAATGTCTCACACCCTCCTGTGAGATGTTGGTAAATCCAGGGCATACACACATATTTTATGCACACACACACACACACACACATGCGTGCACATCCATGAAGTACTGAACCTACAGTGCTGGGGGTAATGTGTTACTTTGTACAAAATGCTAAGATCATTTTTTTGTTTTAAGTCGCAACTTCAAACCGCCGTTGGAAGCGGTTTTGTTTGCAGAAACTAATATCTATGTTTGGTGAATATAAATGAGTAACATAGCATGTCAGAACTCTGCAATATTGCGTGTGCCAGTGCTCTGCTTTCAAAGTTTGCAGCTCAGGCATCTGACTAATTGATGCAAGCTCTGGAGCAGGAGGTCTTCGCTCCATGTTGTCAGTCAGCTGCAAAGCTGTTTGCCACTGGCTTGGTGGGAAGGGGAAGGAGGGGGGTAAATGTGTTACTTTTCCTGTTCCCCTAAAATTTACCCACCACAGATTTAATGCGTTCGTTGTCCTGTTCTTGTAATCCATTATTATGTCTCAACACCATGACACATGGTAGGCGGGACGTTATGTTGTCATGGTGGCATCTGTGTGTCTCATCTGTGTGTGCAGACACACCACTGTGAACACAACAACTCAAGAACAACACATGAGAGGAACCACACTCACAGCACACGTTGCTTCTATAGAGTAGATCATCTGATGATATTTTGGATAATTTGGTATAAATTTACATTTTGATAAGGAAAAACTTGACTTTATGCATTTATATGCATAAACTGTTTTAAGCACACCAATGCCATTCATGTATTATGTCAAGACGTATGTTGACAAAAAATATTTGCTAATGAATTCATTAATTAACTTGATTAATAGCTTCATTAAAATCATTGGTTATGTTCAATATACTAGGATGGAAAAAGGCAGGACATTAGGAAGCTCACATGGCTATTGTTAAAATCTTGCAAATAACATGTTATTTGAAACAATGCAATCTAAGTCTGCTTGAAAAAATGAGATTGGCTTACAGAGCAATAGTCTTCATTGCATTGATGGAATATTGCTGCGGACCATTTTGCAGCAGAAGCACTCTAGCAAGTCCTTTTATAAAGAGTGACTTTGCAATGTTAGTTAATGATGTGAAGTAACTAATTACTTACCTTTTCCTAGCAATTGTTAAGTATGTTGTGCATAGTAAATGTGCTTTGTACAGTAAATGGTCTCATGCTTTTTTACTATAGCGTACTTGCTCCATACTTCTGTTTCTGTCTCTTTTCTGTTGTAATTCATGACGGAGCATTTTGGAAAAATAATGCTGAGTTCTAAAATGGTCTCTGGACCTCTACTGTTTACAGACTTACTGACTTACACACTTGCTTTGTTGCTTACTTACTCACTTATTGACTTAGTCTGTCACTTGCTTTTCCTTACTCACTTTATTAATCCGTGGGGAGCTATTTTCTCCGAGGTTTTCCAGGTTGACAATGTAGCTTCCTCTTCATTGATGTTATTGATTCCTTCCTCTGTACATGCTTCAGTGGCGGACAGAGTCAGTGGCCTGACACCTGAGAGGAGGAGGGGGAGGAGGAGGAGGGTGGTGGTGTGTGTGTTTTTGTGTGTGTGATGGTTGTGTGCCTGGTACAGGCTGTGTCTTGTGTCCTTAGTGCCATCTAGCCATCCAGCGAGCTTTCCCGTGTGTACTCTAGCTGAACGCTCTGTACTGTGTGAGGGTGAACGCTGCTGATGCGGAACACCACATTGCCCACATCGTAGCAGGCTGATACCAGCTCTGCTCTGTCAGTCGGCGGGCCGCACAAGTGCTCGAAGGGTGGGGGGGTGGAGGTGGGGTGCCCATGCAGTCGACTTGACTCTTCCCACTCACTCACACACAGGGACGTGATCGAGAATACCAAAACGCAGCAGTATGCCCAAATAACTTCAAATCCTGAAATCCTGAAACTCAAAGCTGTTTTGAAGCGTTATTGCTATTCTCAGCCATAATGTTATATATTAAAAAAAAAAAACATACTTATGTGTGGCGATATGATCTTCAACATTCTTATTCCTCAATTCACAGCAGTCATTACAGCACTGTCCATCAAATCAAGTATCTTATATAACACTGAGGATAAGAAGCCACGCCACAAGTGGCAATAGAGGATATGTTCCCACAATAATAATAGAATAAAAGACAAAACAAAGCAGGCAGATAAACAGGGGCGTTCCTGTCTGTATTAAGAAAGCCAGTGCTGGTCTCCATCTTTTAATAACAATAACCCCTTTGCAAATGTTTGTTTGTGTTTCCTTAAATTATAAGTAAGAGGCTTATCCAGAGTGAAATGTTTCATGCTGCTCTAAACAGGAACTGTAATAGATATTTAGAAATCATTCCTAGTAGGGACATTTTTCATGCTTTCACACCTTCTGTAGTTGAATATGTAGTAGTTGAATTGAACTTTGTAGTATTTACCCACTTGATTTAGTTTGAGCAGGTGGAAACAGCCTAACTAAACTGTCTTGCAGCCAAAGCAGCTGCTTCCTGCGAGCAGTCAGACAAGGAAAGCCACAGCAGATTGTTTTAATTCAGACCAAATGCTGCAAATTGTGGATTTACATGATATGATTTCCTATTGTCAAGAACAATGCACAGACATTTCCATCTGCTCAGTTGTCGAACTGCTTATACATTTTACCTTAAGTTGAATCTAGTCCATGCAATCATTTTAATATCTTTTACAGAAGCTTCTACATATGGCAGCAGTGATAGAGGCTGCTGGCAGAGACATTTGTCACTGTTAAGCTGCCATGTTTCTGTGAGATTAGATTTGGTGATCCCAGCCCACCTCTGATTTGGATACCTGTGATGTATGTCGGTATGGCAATGTACAGCAGTTTTCCCAACCAAATGATCCAAGAAAGTAACCAGCTGAACATACTGAATACAGGCTTTATGATCTCAACAGGGAGCACTGAAATGGGAAAAGCAGCCTCGTTAAAAGTCATATTTATTCTCTCTATATGCCCTGCAAAGGTCATGGGGGAATGTTCAGCAGCACTCAAAGTCAATTTTAGAATTCCCATGTCACCATACTTGACATTATACGTTTTCTGTGCTAGATTACAAGTTACTTAATGCAGTCTCAAAGCACCAAAATCGACCCTTGATTTTGGCGTGATGAAGATATCCTTGCCTTGATGCCATAGTCTGGAATAGAACCCAAACTGAGTAATAAGACACTTTATTAGGTGTCAAACTGGTAATGCAAGGACATTTAAGTAGATCGGGACATCATCTGCATACAGTAACAATTTGCAACCATGCTTCACAATGCCTTTAACATCCCTATAATTTCTAAGGAGCTAAGTTAGAGGTCCAGTACGATGCTGAACAGTAGGAAGGATAAATAGCTGCCCTTTCTGGAGGCTTGTTCCAAATCAAATGCCTCCGATTTTTGTGTCTACTGACTGAGCTGTGGTCTTCAGAGTTTAAGGAAGTTATGGTCAGCTGTAAAACAATTCAGTGTCTGAAATTAAAAACTGCAAAGCCATGATTGAACATTTCCTCCTTGCTAGTCTGGGAATGAGTCCTTATTGTAGGGAGCCTGCAAATGTTGTCACCATAATCATGGCCTGTGATGGTCATCTGGTGATCTGGTTCAGATCTGGTTGCATGGTAATGATTAGAAACCTGGCTGATCCATCTGGCCAAAGTAGATGTTAGCACACCTCGGTCACCATTAACCAAAGATCAGTTGCGATATGACTGGCACATGATGAGTTGTTTCCCATATTTATAAATTTCCACTATTGTTACATCCTTTCCTTTCTTGCATCTGGTTCTGGATTCCAGAAAATATTGATATGCCAGAATGGGTATAGAGTGTGTGGTAAGCAAACTCTACAAATTTTAAAGGACTCTTGTCCATTCGTGTCAGCAGTAAGCAGTCCCTCAGCATCACATATGGAAAATGACACATGGGTGATATCCCGCTCCTCTGCTCTCCTCTCCTTTCCTCTCTTCTCCTCTCTAATGTTTTAACCTCACCTAATGAAATCACAGGTGCCTTGTAAAGAGGCACTAACTTATAAATGGGGCAGTAAAATGAAATGAGTTGTAACACAGCCAAAGCAGTATTTTTTCAGCAGGGAGTCTTTTAGGTCATTATCAAGCTAATCAAGCGTGTTGGTGAGGTTGTAACACAGTGGCCCTGGATCCTTGTTGGTAATGTGATGCAGCTCCTACATCCGTATAACATATTTCCAAAATATGCTGTGAATTTCTTCACAATCCATCTGAGAGTCATAGATTTCATGAGTGGGGCCAGAGCAGTGAGGCAGCCAGGAGCAATGCTCTGTTTAACGGATGGGCGTTCAGTGTTTTGCTCATTAACTTTGATTGTTTCAGACATCAAACCTGTGACCGTCTGGTTACAGCTAAGTCTCTCTAAGCACCAATCCACTCTGCTGCCCTCCAGATATGTTGTAGAAAAAGAAAAAAGAAAAAACATCACTCAGCCGATTCAGAGATGTCATGTTGTTTTGGGTAAAAGTGTTGCCCTTAGGATTATGATTGCCTCCTTGTTCCATTCACACCTGCATCCAGGTGTGTGAGAGCTTATTTCATCGTTTCTCACTGTGGTGTATGGGCAACATCATGTTCACTCAGTTCAGGATCTGCACGTTTCCAATTTTTACTATACTACACTTACCCAGGACCCATCAACACTGGACCTGAGAGTGTCTGGGCACACAGCAGGGTAGCATAGTGAGCCCGAAGAACACTGCACAGTAAAAGTTGGTGTAAGTCGACCTTGATGCAAGTTTGAGGGGTTTTTTTGTATGTGTGATGGTGGTGCTGCAGTAGGATATATACAGTATATAGGATATTGAATATCAATGTAAAATACATCATCCCAAATTTGACTCAGGAGTGTCAGAGCATGAAGCTTCTGGTTCCCGTTGGCCTGGTGGTGTGGGTGCTGTTTATATTCAAGATGCTGGACCCCAGTATCAAAATCCATTACTCCTCCATGTTTCGTCCAAAATAGGCCAGCAGAGGCTCAGAAATTGTGCCTGAAGGACCGACAGATGGACAGATGGAGCCCAACTCATAGTCCCCAGTCCCCATGGTCTCCATAGTCCCCAGTCTTCAATCATGAGGGACAATAAACCACAAATACAATAGATGGAAAGCTAATGTAAATTGTATATTTACTGTCATTTCTCCACTACAACATATATTGTGGTGTTAATTTTAAAATGTTTTTATTACATCAATCACCAGAAAACTTTTTTATTTCAGAAAATAGCGGCATTGGCATATAAATAATAAAAATAAAGATACAGTACAAAAAATAAGATATATTCCTGTGCCAGCTACCTGATGAAGACTTGGGGTTGAAATGTTTAAGAGTTGAATTAATGCATGAGCATCTGAAGCAGTGCACGGCGTTCTCCTTTTTTAATCCATTTTGAGCAGATATACTTCAGCACCTGCCAAAACTCATACAGGGATGTGTGCATGCCTCTTCTCTTTTTCATGATTAAATATTCACATTGTTTCTGTTCCCCTGCTAATCAGCACAGAGCTGTTTGGCTGTTAAATAAGTTGTTTGCGATGCTGTTGTAGAAGTCACAGATGAATCATAAATTGCAACAAATACTCTGCCATCACTTCTCTTGTGACCCAGTCACATATCACTCATCCCTGGCCAGATGGCTTGCCTGTTTTCACACCTCTCCACATCTCTCTATCGTTCTTTCTCTCTCTGTCTTTTTCTTATCTCTCTTTCATCTACTCATGGTGTGGAAAACTCACACATAAGAGATCATAAGGTTCTCCATCGAGAAAAGAGACTTGAATGAACACCCTTACTAAAGAATAAGAATAGGAGTAAGAATAAGATTTCAGCTCATGGGCTCACACCAGCAACTTTACTGGTTATTTTAACCTTGAATGCCCATATCTGTTTACTGTTTAGTGTAAACCTGCCAACCAGACTATATGGCTAAGAAGTAGGGCTGGGCAATATATTAATATTACATCGATATTGAGTTTTTGCAATAGTAATATCATGATAAGGCATAAGTGTTGCCATTTCCTGGTTTTAAAGGCTGTAATTTTCTGAACTTACCGGACTGTGACTGTTATTATTTGCCTTTACGCACATAGTTATTCTATAGGCATTAGTGATTATTATTTATCTAAAATCTCATTGTGTAAATAGTCATCCACACAATATCGTAATGATATAGATATCAAGGTATTTGGCCAAAAATATTGTGACATTTGATTTTGTCCATATCGTCCAGCCCGACTAAGAAGTCACCAGCAACAAGGGCATGTCCATATTCCCCCTGTGGCAAAAGACGAAGCATGACCCACAAACTTGAACACTTGTTTATCCACATACTGGATGCAATAGTCGGTATATAAAATGTACAAGACCAGAGAAAGAACACAGCCCTGGTGGGAGCCAGCAGATGAGAGGAGCTGCTTTCAGAGTGTACTGTAATCCTCAACAGGGACCTCTAAGTAAGAAATCCGCTATTCAGCCCACAGCATTCAGATGACAGGAACCAGCATGTGGTCCTGGCCTCACACGTGTCTTTGGTCCCACTGGACAACAGACAATGTAATGTAAGCAAAGTGTTTCCACCACCAGCACGTCGCCTCATGTGCAGACAGCAGCGGATCAAATGCATTATCAAATTGAATCTATAAATTATACATCTAAATTTTCCTCTTAAATTCTTTCATCACTAAATAAGTTAAAGCTGGAGAGCAACGGTGATGTTTCTTATTAGGCAAACCACTCTCCACCATCTGAAGGATTATATAAAAATGAAATAAAAAAATGCAGCTGAGTGGCTTAGCACAAGTCATACCTTTCAGCAGATATTTCCCAGAAATTGTCTCTTTAAAACTTTTGTGTTGCAATAGTGGATTCTTGCACATTGAAGATTATTTCAGGATTTCAAGGGTAGCTGTCTTCTTACAGTTCTCATTAGCGTTAGAATTAAAATCATGAAAGTCAAATCATTAAAAAAAAATAAAATAAAAACTACTAAGCATATTGTGCCGTTGTGCCTTTCAGTTAAAATGTTCAGCACTTGCAATGCTATAGTTTGTGATGGCTGCTCAACTGAATCTCTATTTTCTCTTCATATTTTTTTATTTTTCATTTCTGACCCCATAATCTTTCTAGCTTTCTTCATACCACCCTCATCACGCTCAAGCCTGTCTGAGCGAGGCCAGCCAATGATGCTGAACGTCTTTAACTGAATCCATCTGTTCTTCTATTCATACTTGTGTGACACCCATTATTGAAACACACATGCGTCAAAATCCAGGTAGAGCATGATACAATTTGTCTAGCTGCTGCACACTTATAAGGTAAACTGTAATTATCATAAATTGGATTATCGTTTGATGTGCATGTTTGAATGTGCAGACATGTAAGAATGTATTCACTTATGAAAGACAGAATTTACCTTTACTGTATTACAGTTCACTGTCTTGAGCTATTGTTGTTTATTTGTACTTAGGCTAGCTAGTTAGCTACTCAGATGCTGTAGAAGGCAGAGCCAAGCCAGACAAACCCTCATTAAAAACAGCATGACTACCGTCTAAATTGTCTGGTCCCAGGACCAGACGAGACACAACGGCTGCTGATCGGCTCTACCTTCCTGCAGGGAGGTGACCAAACTGCACAAAGGCTGTTTAGTGGCTGAAGAGATCAAACCAACACGCAGGAGGCAAAGTTGCCTCTGAACCGTGCTCGTGAAATTTCATGCGCACACACACCAACACGCACGCTAGGCATGTGAAATGGCAACGTGGAAATTGTTCTATTTCATGACTCAAGCTGCAGTGGTGGTCTGGCTTCAACTAGACTTGCCTAGTCTTGTTTTCTGGCTATAACACACTTGATTGCTTGGCAGCTGACTTCTGAAGCACAGATCAGCCCGTGGAGTTAAAGCATCCCTGCAGTGTGCGCTAACTCACACTGGTCCAGACCTTCACCTGATGCACCACACACTTCTCTCTTAATCACACTTCTGTAGACGGGGAGCAGGTGTGCAGTGCTGCGGTCTAATAATCCCACCAGGATGCTATAGCTACCTATTTGTAAGCCCTTTTAACAGAGCTCCAGGATCCTATGATGGTATGTAGGGCAAGTGACATTCAAAAACAGATGTCTCATGAAATCTCTTAAAACAGGCTCTATATCCATAGAAAGGAGGCACAACTACAAACAGGTAGTAGTTTGACATTGAAATAGCATTCTTTTCTTCTGGATTGTATTTATTTATTTATACACTTTTTTATTTGGTTAATAAAACCACAACCTCTTTTTGCATCAGGCGTCTGCCTCATGGCTCCCTATTTTTCAACACACCAACATGCTTTTAAAAATTTGTCAGTGCCAATTAGCCACACTGCCTTTCCTGTACAGGCAGTGATGCTTCTGTACAAGCACATTATCGTTACTGGAATGAACCAATAGCTAAAACGTTTCAGTGCTTTTACGCATATGTAACCTTATTAAACAAAGACACCCAACAGACAGACATCAATTATCCTCCATAGCTTGAAAAATTAATTTCTTGTGGATCAGCCCGAGTTCTCTTGGCAGCAGTGCCTGTCATACGCAGAGAAATTAGGTGAGTAAATGAATCAGTGGGAATTTGAAGCCTTGGCCTTTTATGTAGTTGTGCTTGTTGATTGGAGGTACATAACTGTGCATGTCAGCGTGTTTGATATGTGAACCCGAGAATAAATTAAAAAAAAAAATCCCATTGATTCATATTCATGATTAACATGTTTTGGCATGCCAGCTGACTTGACAAATTAACTAATCGCAGCTCCTGTCAACCTGCAGGCCAGCCCCAGCTCATGAATATTTATGATAAAACAGTAGGCCAAAGTGACTCATTATAATATTGTGCAGATATACAGTAGCAATTCAACTTGTATTCTTACCTGGCATCCTCAGTTTTTCCCTCCCGGTAATTTATAGCATGTCTGTTGTGTAAAATGGCTTCAAGCTACATGACTAGAGATTCATGGTTGTAACCAATTATCATTATTACATTCTGTATATCAATCAGTTTCTTGGCAAGAGTCTCAAATTTTACATCATCTTTTGCAGTTGTGACACAGAGCCCCAGGTAGGGAGTAATGGTTTATGATATGATTTCTACGAACTTCATGACTTAATTTGGCTCAGTGTTAGGCTTTGGCAAGCACAGAAAGATGGACATAAGGACACCTTTATCTAGACTTCTGAGATCTCTTGAACTGCTCATGCATGCACAAACATACAAGCATGTGCCCTCTTGTACATTTACTCACTCAAAATTACACGCAGGTACTCATGCACACTAAAAGATGCACATAATATGTGCACATGCAGACACACATACCCATACTCTCTCTCGCTCTCTCTCTCTCTCTCACACACACACACACACACACATACACACATGCACACACGCACACACACGCACAACTTAGTGTCTCTGTTGGCTTGGCTGCCAAGGTTCCAGTCATGCGTGGCTGAAAGTGTTGCTTGTCATTTCCTGTAGGCAGAGGAAGTGCACAACACCACAACTGATGCGGCAGACTGGCAGACTGGCAAGCTTCCCTTCACACATGACTCAGCCCAGGGCTAATTACAAACAGCGTGTTGTTTTCTGGCAAACATCAGTAATTTTCCAGGTAATCCAATCAGGAATGTGACCGCATTTCATGGGGGAGAGAGAGAAGAGAATGAGTGACAGCCGTGCTCTTCGAGGTTTTTTGATGATGAATTCTCTGCCTTCCACCTCAGATTTTAATCCTACAGTTACTGTAAATCACCAAATGAAAAAGGAGACTCAAATGTTTCCAGAGATTTAACCCTGTATAGAGCACCTGAAAAGGAACTGGCAGTACATTCATAACAATAAATACTCATCATCATCAAATACTCATTGCTCATCAGAAAATTCAGGATATCAGGTTTTGGCTTTGGTTTTGGTCCTGGCTCATAAATGGTTAAAGATCTCAGATATAGCTGGGAGCCAAACCTAGCTGAGCTTTAAAAGTCCTCCTGGTTAGTGTCCCACCGGATGGGCAAGGGTCAGCTTTCAACCTGGACACTGGGCTAGCCAGACTCACACAGCCCATGGTAAATAACAGGGACCTTTCAAATCCTCATGCTGTTGCAGAGTCCTGCAGTCAGCAGCACTAAAGAGAATGTCAACGTTTATCATGTTGAATCTCTTAACCCTCAAAAAAAACAAGAATGACATATCACCTTTCTGGACTTTTGGCATACACAGATACAAGTACTATATTGTATGCTAAAAGGCTCCAGACCCTTGCTATTACTCTCATACCTTTAATATTTCTTTGCAGCAATATCACTTACATTGGAAAACGTAACATGTTTTGTATACAACCTTTCTCAGGTTCAGAAACAGACAACCAGAGTCTGAAAAGAGCACTGCTATTTACGGGGCATGTACAACCTAGAATAAAAATGTAGCATTCAGCTCTAAATGTCAGCATTGTTAGGTGGATGCTTTCCTGCCTTTTTCCATGTTGACTAATGACTCTGCTTTGGCTAATATCATTTGGCCAAATGCTCATAATAGTTAGGTCTTTGGTGGCTTTAGACCTAGTAGAGTGTTGCAGTTCTTCTTGTCCCTCCTCTCCTTTTGGCATGCCGTAGAGCAACCAAGTGGAGAGAGAAATGACACACAGGCAGACATACAGACAGGCAGGCAGGCAGGCTTGGAGGCAGACTGACAGCCAGGCAACACACCAGCTCTTTAACAGAGTAAGTGTTAAATTTATGGCATCTTAGAGACAGGATATCTTCACTAAATCCATCAGAGCTTTTAACAGATACGTTGGCCAGAGAGACGAGATTCATCAGAGAGAGAGACCTCATGGCATAATATTCATAAGTGCCCACCACCAACGCGTCCTTCCTCCATCCCAAATTTTTCTTGGATCCCGGCACAAGAAAATGCACAAATTACCAAATGGCCCTGTCATGAGCTGGGCGAGGAAGCCGCTCGTCTCTCCTGTCTACTGCTTGATTTGAGTAATATGATAGACTTGTCTTTTCCAACAATTCACTTTAGTTTTTTTTATGTTTTGAGTTAGAGTTCATGAACAGGCTGACCTCGTTACCTCAATGATGACGATGTTATTCCATTGAATCTCAACTGCGTTATATACATGCAAACAAGAAAACAGATTATTGTGAATAATCAGGTTTTTGGATCACGCCCTTTCATGTGCTCTGCTACTCTTATGAATCAAAAACCCCAGTTTACAGGTCAGTCATTGGGTCCCCTCCCTCACCCCCAGTTTTACCCAAACTATTACTACATGTACTGTTACTACATGTGCCGTGCCCTACTTGCAGCCACCAGAACGCACTGGACAGCTGGCCACATCTGGTGGTGTGGTGGCTCCCCAAGTTTTACTGCTTCGAACAGCTTGGTGACCAGCAGCAATAGTTTTTTTACCACTCTGTGGTTAGACTGGGCGAGGACGGATGTATTTT
>OMLF01012756.1:29466-47146 GCA_900302615.1 Holocentrus rufus | reverse complement strand
CCTCCTGTTCCCCAACAGCTGCGTAATGGAGAGAATTCTGGTGGAGAGAGCATCTCCCCCTCAGTGCCCGCTGCCTTCAGCTTCAGCAGAGCAGAGGGCGTGGGGAGTTTTGTTTGCACTGTGCGGCGAGAGAAACAGCATTCCTCCTCCGGTTTTTCTTCCCTTCTGTCTCATTAGATCTACCAGGAGGCTGCTGCTGCTGCTGCTGCTGAAGCACTCGCTGCTGCTGCCTCCTCCTCCACCTCCTCCTCCTCTCCACCTCGTCTTCTCGTCTCGCCTGAGTGGAGAGACGCTCTGTTTGTTCACCCTCCCGAGCCCATGTAGCCTCTCTCTCTCTCTCTCTCACTCACTGTGGAGTATCTGACAATATCGGAGTAACAGAGAGAGGTGTAGGGCACGATGGAGAGGGGAGAAATAGAAAGTGAGGGAGAGGTCAAAGTATCGAGGTGGAGTTTTTGACTACTACAACATCTGCACAAGCTTGTTTACTTTAATTCCTTGCCCGCCGTGATGCTTTTGAGCCTCGGAGTGCATTACCACCATGTTCTGCTCATTCTGTTTTTTATTTCCTGAATCTTTATTATTTCTTTTCTGTACAGCCGTCTTGTGGTACAGTGAACTTATGCACTGTTGGTCACTCACTTCTGTCTGCACCTGCAACCACACTGCATACTTCTCTTAAGTATCGTCATTCTTTGTTTTTGCAATTTTTGTTACATATTGTGATGGTATTTTGATGAGCAGGATCAGCTAAATGTAGCAGTTTAACTCAAAATAGTTATATTTTTTACTCATTCTATTGCACATCTACATTTTATTTACCACGTTTATATGCACTATAGCAATGATGCTGCTGAAATAAAACTTAGTAAGACTGACTGATGTGATGTGTATTGTTTATGGAAGCATGACTGATGAAATGCAGTCTCTAGAAGTGCATGATTCAACTTTTTCCTATTGCCTAGAGTTAAAAAAGCAAACAAGCAGTTAAAAAAATCACTAGGCAATAATATTATACATTACTTGTCAAATTCTTAGTGAGTGTTTGCAGACTACTGGTCTGTTTGTGGTAGACAGAGCCATTTCTTTTGCAAATTTTTGGTATGAAATGTCTTTTGCAGCCTGTGTGAAGTTGGTTGTTTGCAGAGCGTGGACAGAAAGACTGAAGGGACCAAGTATTAAACCACTGATCAGCACTGTACTTTCTCTCCTAGTGTCTCTCTTGCTGTTGCTTGCTCTCTTTGTCAGCTTGTTATGCTCTTGAGCTATTGATCCAGGCCAATGGAGACTATTGATATGGCCAGCTTGTGCTTCGTACAAAGAGTCCTTGTTATCTTGCTTCAGGGACCACACGCCTGACACGACGGATGTTTTGTGTGTGTGTGCATGTGTGTGTGTGTGTGTGAACCCACTAAGCTGAGGGTAAGATAGATGACTTTTTAAAATATGCAGCCCAGTCAGCCTGGTCAGTATAACATCTCTAATGATTAAAGATCATTTGGCCTCAGCAGTGCGTATGAAATTCAGCAAGTTATGTCCTTATCTGTGTTTGTACATTTGTAAGGCGAGTTTTTTTTTAAGATTCTTATTTTAATTCCCACGCCCCGTCTATATTTGTTTTTCTTCTTGTGGACTTTTATTAGTTTTGTGCAAATAAATAAGATCTAACCTCTGAACCGAGTTGACTATAAGTGATCAGAGATGCATGATTACTTCTATAGCTAAAGCATCTTCTCAAGTACACCTCCTTTAGACTCATTAATTCAGTAGGCGTTCTCAGCATTGAGCAACCATTATTACAGTTTGAGCACTAATGTTTTCCTGCTGCTAACTCGATGTTCTGTAACACCGTAATTATCCCATCTCTTATCTAAGTAAATTGAGCAAACAAGGAGCGTTTGTATCTTTTTTGGCGAAATTCACTCTGCCACTGCCAAGTCCCATTAACGATTTAACAATGTGTTAGGTTATCTGACATTTCACCAATCTACGATGTGTCAATATTGATTTTGGAAGGAAGTGGGAGGGGGGGATTGGACAGGGGCGGGACGATAGAAAATTAGAGATAACTCTTGACTAACCTCAGGCAGACTGCTGGCTGACTGTCTGTGTCTCTACAAGCTTCATGTCCAGTCAGCGTTGAGGGCAGCCAAACAAGCCTGTTAACATTCTGAGAGTGGTGGCATCAGGATCGATCAGCCCGCGGACCTCGTTTGTCCTTCACAGCTCACAGCCTCACGCAGCTTTAATCATGGCCTATAGAAAAACTCGGTGCCAAGGTTGGCTGTGCGCATGCAGCGTACGACATCAGCATCCGAGACGCTTTCATTTGCCAGTCACAAAGGGCCGACAAGAAACTTTGACTTTGACGTTTGACTTTGCTGGGGGCCAAAATTACTTTGACATTTGTTTGCTGAGTTGAAGTGGATTTTTTGTTTGTTCATTTTGTTTGTTTTTCTTTTTTTTCTTTTTTTTTAAGTTTGGTTCTTATATTCCAATCTACATAAAATGCTCTAAACTTGTAGCAATAAAATAAATAAATAAATAGTAATTCTGTATCAATAAATACATTTATATAAATTGCAACTGTTTCTTCTTTTGGAAGGGTGGAAAAGCCCCAAAACACCAGCAGCACCATATCTATCCAATAGTGGGAGAAACTGTGGAATAAATTAGGTGTTAATAATTTACAGAAACACAGCTGAAGAATTAAATGAATGAATAAAATGTGCAAAGAAAACAAAACTTCACTGCAGGCTTATCAGCCATTTTTAGGTGGATGTGGTCAAGCAGCAACCTTCATCACACTGTAGGTGCAACATGCCTGACTGATGCATCAGCAAACCAATATATTGGTCTAAGCCTGATCAATAGATTGCTGAAGATATTACAACTGATCTCACATGTTGCACACGCACACACACGCCCACATAAATATGCCCAAATTGAACATGCACTTATATTTTCACCAGTGATTTAATCACAGTCTATGCAACCCTGACACATATACAGTGCAGACAATGGTAATGACATGTATACACACTTGAACAACATTACGCAAGCTGTGTTCAGATGTTGCATTATTTTGTCTGGAATGATAGCTGCTTGGAGGGCTTCTTGCGAGGAGAAATGAAAAGCATATCATGCGATGCGCACCTTGTTTCCATAACAACAGACTACTCATTTCAGCTCACCTGTCACTCTGTTGTATCTGATCCCAGAGCTTAGCTTGCTAAGGATACTAGGTTACTCAACAGTTGCTAACCATGGTGAAGACGAGGCTGCTTGTCTCAGCTTGAGGTTTGGAGGCAGAAAATCCGGGGTTTGGAGTGTTTCTGGCAGCGGACCAGTTCCTCCACTGGCACTTTCTCCATCTATGTTGTTGTTGTGGGAAACAGCGGGTCTCCTGCATAGCTTGAAGCCTCTCCCTCATTGTGATTGGTTGATGATGCTTTTCTGAAAAGTTTTCTCAACCTTTGAAAGCACTGAGGTGTTATCACTTTTAAAAAAGGCAGTGGCAGTTTAAAAAAAAAAGCTCTGTGTGTATGCATCCTCACACGTTATTCATTATTTACCAAACACATACAGATGCATACATGCTTATACAAACACACTCTCCATAAGTTACATCTAATTAATTTGCACATAAACTGTGAAGAAACACAGACAGAGAAAGGAGACAAAACACAGATAGTGCAGGTGAGACAAAAAAAATGCAACTTACACAGTAACCTCGGGTGATAAAATAACTCTCATTATCTCCACCGCAACACCTCTCCTATTCCAATCCCCGCTATCCCTGACCTGTGCTGCTTCTGTTCCAAAGATAGAGCATAAAATATGAGGATAAAGCTGGAGGAAACTCCTCAGTGTTGTGCGCTGAGACAGAGGGTCCCAAGAGAGGGGGGAGACTTTCGGTGAACTGTCTGTCACGTGGCTCCCGGGCCATCTCTGGAGAGCCCCTCTAATCCTGGAGTGTGAATAGGAAAAGAAGTGGCTGGCCACCTTCTCGTATCCTTCGAGAAGCCCACTTAAGGTCTTACACCCCTCACCATCCAGAGCCAGCACCACGACCATCCTCATTACTATGTCATCAATGTCTAGCCAGTGCTGTGAGAGACATTTGAAGTCTTTTATCGAGTCTTTTCAGGTTCAAATGAGAGCAAAATACAGCAGAGAATTTCTCTTCTCTCTTCTCATTAAAAACATGCAACTATGCCAACACACAAAATCACATAAAGACTAAAACATACTATCATTCAACAAATAAAAACAAGGACCTGCAGAACACAGAAAAAACAAAAAACAATTATGTCATTGTTTTGTGATGATATATAAAGTCAGTCGAAACTCAAGTTGTTATCATGCATTTTGCAATACGATTCATGATTTAAGTGAGAATGCAAATTTTTGCATTATAATTAATCATGATGTGATTTTTTTCTGGGGTCTGCACCAAACAAACACGTTTCTTACATCTGGAGGATACGATTTGTAGACCAGGGCATTTCTGTAGCACCGCAATACATGTATACTGATACTGATATTTTGGTATACTGGTATTTTGTCTCACATTTAATTTTATCAAAAAAATTGCAGCTCTTGCAATTTGGATAGTGCACATGGCCGCATATTGCAACTTCAACAATACTTTGATTAATTGTTCAGCCCTACAACAAAGTCACAGGATCAATATCATCCCCTCCTTGTTTAGCATCAGTGGGGTTTTGCAGCATGAACAAGCTCCGCCCCACGTCTCCAGATCTTTATGGGATGGCTGCTTATGTAATACCCTCTGTAGAAGAGTGATGTTCCCCGGGGTCTGGAGGTAACTCCACCACTTAGTATCAGGCAGTCTGCTGGCTGTGTAACACCGACTGACTTCCTCCTATCCTTAGCTAAACTGAGTGCTTGAAAGGAAAGCAGCTGTCCCTTCAACTTACAAGTTCTCGAGCCTTAGGAGGGAGCAAGCTGTCATGGAAGGTCGCCTCCATCCTTTATTCAGTGTATGGCTTGTACACTTCTCAATGTTTTTCAATAATCCACCAAGCCTCATTGACGCTACCTGAACTTGGGCTGAAATTTTCATTTCCCTTGCCCTAAGTCCAGCAAAAACCTAATTTAGAAGACCCCATTATATCTTCATATATGCCAGAGCCACCACTTCACCTACTTCCTGCAGGCATGGCCTGAAGTGGACTGAGAAACAGTTGTTCTTCCCTACCAAAATTGCTTTTCCTCAGAGTTCAAAAAAGCAAGTAGATTCCAGGCGTCTGTGTCTTAGAACAAAGGGAAAGACGGACAGCTGAGAGATGATTGTTTCATTAGAAAAGTAGCACTAACAGGGTAAAGGTTAAACAGTCCACTCTATCATTGCAGTAGATATGTTGTTGAGCTGCCTGGAGTTACAAGGCTGTCACCTTACTGCACAGATGAATGAGACCCAGCCCTCTGGTTATAAACAGAGAGAGAGAAAAGAAGAAAGAATACTGTCACTATATGATGACTGACGTGCATTTAGCTTTTCACCATATCTATGGGCATTAAAAATCCATGCCCTGTAACCTTATATTTTATTTACCTTCTGAGCTTTTCAAACCACGCTATCATCTTTTCTGAAAGGCAAAGGCGCTCATTTGAACACTGTGATGCCATTATTAGGCATGACTAACGTTTTTTTTTACATCTTTTCCCACCACCATGCCTTCCTCTTTTAATTTTAAAAACAACAATTGAAGTTGTAAGAGGCCTTTTAGTTACCACAACTGAACTGTGTATCTGTGCTGTACTGAAAAGGCTGTTAAGAGACAGATGGGAAAGGGGAAAGGCAATGGTGAGAGAGATTGAGAATGACTGAGGGAGCGAGATCAAGGCAGAAAAAGAGAGACACAGAAGGGACGGGGTGAATCAAAAAGAGGCCTGCATCGGTTTCACTTATGGCAGTGATCACCAGTAGACAGAAGGAAGAAAACGTTTGCTAATGATCTGGAGATGGGTCTCACTGGGTTGCCAGATAAAGACCAGAACATCATGTTAAAAGGAAGTCTGATTTAATACTCCCCCAGGCTGCAATTCCAATGATGGGCGTTCAAGTCTGTACAATGAATGTGTGTAAAAATGCTAATTCTATTGATAGAGGGTTTCATTTGCTGGGCTGAGTATTGATGGTACAACTGAGCCACTATTCCTGTTTTAAAACATCAGATAACTGCCGATGGGCTCTGCTGGGAAACAGCTTGTCACTGGCAGGAAAAACAAACTTGTGAAAGCATCAGTACACCTTCATCTCTGGGTTTGGTTTGGGTTTGGTTTTTTTGTACAATGTTGCAGACCCAAGACTTGACTGCATTTTAAAACTGATGGCAACAGCTTTCAGTGCAGTAGTTTTCTTTTTTTTATTAGATGTCATGCAGCTGGTGTGCCAAGTTCTCATTAGCCAGCTGCCATCACAAGCCTCCTTCAGCCCATCCAACAATGGTGGAGTAAATTGATGGGACATTAAGAGTTAGCATTAGTATTCTCTGATGGTTAACCACTAGCAATAGTGAGCAGTCAAACTTACACAATGCAGAGCCAGTTTTGCACGCTTCTGAGCAGTGGAACAAATTTACAATGAGGGGGCCAAAATTTCATGTAGTCATTTACTAACCTTTTGTCATTAATATAGATTTTATTTTGATGACTTCATTTTTTATTGATATCATATAATGCATTTGAAAATCAGCAGGCATGTAGCTTATAAGTCCACAAAATCATCAAAAAGCCAATTCCTAAAAAAGAAAGACTGTTAACAGAAGTTTGTTAAATATCCTTAGACCAACTGCATTTCAGCACCATGGACAGCAGCAGTAAAGGATTTCTATTGTTTACCACCAGCGACAGAGAAAGGAATCGTTACTAGAATCGTTTGAACAGCACCAATAACATTACAACAATAAACCAAGAAAACTCTCAGCAAAAAAGTGCAACCAACGCACCTTTGACTGAAAATTGGGGGCGAAAAAGCGGCAGAGTAACCGGAACCGTCTTTTAAGACCATTTGGGCTTAATTACTTTCCAAAGCACCGCTTTCGTCTGTCATTATTGCAGCGAAAAATGGAGCCCACTTACTTTGGGTCAAGTTCGCCTGTGATATTTTTGTGTACGTGTAGAAAAAGCAGGTGGTTCAGTCACTGGACAGAAGACGTCTTCAGGCTGTGAAAGTGCTGCTCTGCTGTGGCGTTTGACATGGGGACTGTCAGGTAGAGATGCAGAGGAGTGTGGGGCTGAAATATAGGAATATGATGTTATTTTGGATTTCATTTATTTATTTATTTTTTGCTTGTTGGCACACAAGAGTGAGAGTTTGGCATTTCTGAGTTAGGTCTTGGTTGTCGAGAAAGCAAACTTCTCCCTGTTGTGACAACATGATGAGGATCAACATTTTTGTCACTCATGTTAAGTGGGAGGACGTATCATTGAACTCAGCTGAAGCCTTGTGATTTTGAGTAACAAATTCCCATGCCGCTGTAATGACATTAAATCTATAGCACACAAAACAAAACAAAAAAAGTATTCCATTACATAATATGTTTTCATTCAACATAGGTTTCAAATTCTGTTTTGGTACCACAGTCAAAATGAAATGAAATTATATCAGTACCAGTGTAAATTTTCAAATGATACACAGCTCTATTCATTGACCCTTCAGTCTAGTCTTTTCTTGAAAAGGTTACTGACTGATCTTTCTTGCACTTCCTTTGAAGATTAGACCTATGGTTAAAAAATCTTAACTTAAGAAGAAATTGCAGTACAGTTTAGTAGAGTACATTTTAGTTGCCTAAACCCTGGAAAAACAGTTAAATTGACATTGATAGTTATGTTGTCGGATTTTAGAAATATAGACTCAACTTCAATGAAAGATGTTCTTTCCCAGAATGGATGTGTAGTATTTAGGAACAGCACAGACACACGGTATTATACAGCTGTCTAGACTCACCACTCCTGCAGGCTACACTCTCTGTGATGGCCCTCGACATCTATGCAGTGAGTGTCTGGCCATACAATGAATGTGAGCCATAATGTGACGTCCGTGTAGGTTTCCAGAAAGGTTCCTGTAGAGGAAATTATTGGCCTGGCTTGATTGCATTCCCAAACATAAATCACTGCACATCTTGTCAGAACGGCTCCTTGGGGGAAACTGTCCGCCCACAATTGCTACGTTACATTGAAAATATTGTCCTCCATCTCACTCTGGATTACGCACACTCAGTATTTCTCTGTTTCTCTCTCTTCCTGTCTCTCTTTTCATTAGCTTCTGTCTCTATTCCTTTTCTTATTCGTGGATTGCAGAAAACATTGCTGTTCTGTTGATGCCACCATATTGATTCCCAAACAAAAGACAGCAAGAGAATGTGCCTACCATCACTATTGTACTGTGTAATGTGTATTACTTACCTTGTACTAATTAAAATGTCTGTCATGAGAAGAAGGGAAAATGTGAAAATGTGTTTCTTAAATCTTTTTTGATTTCTAATTCTTCATTATTTCCTTACAAGAAAAAAAAAAGTCTGTCATTCATTGTTCAGTTGGTTGCAACAGGAACGTCAGTAATCAGAAGCAGCTTTTTCTCTTGAGAAAGAGCGTTTGGATCACAAACTCACACTACAGTGAAAAACCAAAATGCATTGTTGCCTCTGTTCACTTTGCAGGTTTTACTGGAATATGGAGATGTGGTTATAAATTAGATGTAGCAGGTTATGTATCATGAAACAACAGATCAGGAGAGTTTATCTGCAGACTTAAAGGTTCAGCATTTTTAAACCCAGGCCTTATTACAATGTTGATACCCACCGTTTAAAAATCCATTTTGCAACCTGTGATAACATCACATTCACATTGTGTAGGGCTAATCCTGCTAACAGCTAATCCTGCATTGAATTGAGTTAGCAGCTAGCAGCAGAATGAAGTGGATGTATACATGACAATACATTATCGTAAATGCATAATATTATATGCAATAATTTAATATTATAATAAGTTTCTTGCCAGTGAAGCTAGCGGTGAGGTGCTGTGTACATTTATAAATGATGGGTATTACAATTTTAATGCGGCATGGGTTGAAAAATACTGAACTCATCCTTTAAGTGGTATTAGCAATGTTGGTGGCAGAGTGAGGGTTACATCCTTGAAGGACTTGAATCTTTTTGCATATCTTTCTTTTTCAAGACACTTGGCTGTCGGTGGTTGAATGATGTGAGAATCAGTTTGGAAATCAAAATGGTATAACGTTAAGAAAACACTGACGTCACTGCACGTCATGGATTCCCCTGGTCTCTGTTTCTCTTTTCTGTTTGCCCCTCATTTTGTCTGTCTGTTCTCTCTCTCTCTCTCTCTCTCTCTCTCTCTTACTCTCTCTCCCTCCTTCCCTCTGATGATCACCCCCGGGTCATACGCTGCCAACAAGTCCTATCCCTTTCCCTCCAAATGACATTTAAATGTTAACGCTGCCTCAGATCTCAGCAAACCCCCACGATGCACTGTGTCACTTCCCACCATCCCCTCTGTGGCCTATGTCATGTCTTTTGTGTGGGTATATATATGTGTGTGTGTGTGTGTGTGTGTGTGTGTGCGTACATACACACAGTATATATGAAGAGTTGTGCTTTTATTCTGTGTGATTTTTTTTTTGTCTTGTAATATCCTTTCATTTTTCTTAGATTGGAAGGACGATTCCATTCCATTCTTTCGTGACGAATATGATCTTAATAGGTACATTTGTCTTTAAATTTACATCTTCCTTTGATCTGAAGGTCCATCTCCTCTGATGTCAGACCTGATTTACTATCTCCATATTTGACCCTATAAAATCGTTTAATGATGCCTTGATGGATGCTTTAATATAAAGCACCTCACTATAAAGTGATTGCCTACATTGTTCAGCTATTTTTTTTTACAGTTATTGCCATAATACATTTGAATGCTTCATGTTTTATAACTCTGAATTTTAATGTTGATTTGTTTTACTGTAATGTCCTCATTATTTGTAAGATGATGCTGTGATGTGTTTGATAGTTTCTCTTGACTTCAACCCCAGGAAGATTAACAGCCACTGCAGCGTGAGCCTCTGAGGATCCACTTACATTAAAATAATAATAATTATTAAAAAAAGAAAATCTTTTTACCAGCTTGCCACCCCCCACCTGCTGTGCTTCTTTACCAGCTACTCTCATCCTTGGTTCATCTCTCTCTCTCTCTCTCTCTCTCTCTCTCTCTCTCTCTCTCTCTCTCTCTCTCTGCTCCCTCCTTCCTGAATGCTGTTTTCCTTTCAGCAGCAGATTAGCTCTCTCTGCTCCATCACTGTCAACACACATGGTTACCAGGAACCATTACAGCATGAATGCCTGGATTTGACCATGTGTTTGTGTGTGAGTGTGAGTGTGTGTGTGTGTGTTTGTGCACGCGCATGCATGTCTGTGCAGATGCCTTTATATGTGCACAGCCATATGTTTCCACCATTTCTCTGCCCATTATTGTCATTATTATAAGTACTATTATAGGTATTTTAGCTGACATATAGAAGAATCCTGTTTCAGTATTTCCAGTAATGGAGGGTGATTCTATTTCTGTAATAAAAATAACGTCGGCCTTTCACTTCATCTTATAATCAACATCTGGGCTGAGATTGTCTGAATGTAAACAAACAGAGCCCCGGGGTGACATTCATTTTTATGTGTCTCGTATGAAAGCTAATAAATGAACCCATATGTCTGGGCATCGCAGTACAGAGTGGGATTAACAAAACAAACAGAAATATGTGATTCATTTCCCTAAGTCCCCTTTGCCTCTTTCGCTCCCTCCCACCTACACCTCTCTCTCTCTCTCTCTGACTCCCTCGCTCGTCCCCCATCGCCGCTGTGTATCTTCCGCAAGCCCAATAGAGCCATTGTCATGTCGCCTTCCTGTTTCTATGGTGACGAGGTGCGATCTGTCGCCAGTGAGTCTCTCGCCTCGGTGCTCCTCACTTGCCCCAGTGACTTTCAGGCATGTCCACTTTCTCATAAATGACAGTCTGAACCACGAGGCTCTTGTGCTCTTTCGCTCTGACCCTTTCATACACACATACTCTCTCTATCTTGCTCCCTCTCTCTCTCTCTCTCTCTCTCTCTTCCTGTCTTACTTTCTGTCTCCCCTCTCTTAAAGACCCTGGGCATCGATTAAACCCTTAAAAACTCATCTCTGTTCAGCAAAATTACATAAATTTTATCCATGAAAAAACATCCCTTCATGACTTAAAACGGCTCAGATGTAACTCTACACCTTTGCCTTCATTTAGTATGTAAATAATCCCGCCTCTATTCAAATCTCCACCAATCGCATACCAGCTCACCTTCAGCCTGATTCTGAAGAAGAGCAAATTGTACAGAGTTGCCTACAAGTGGAAGGAATAGAATGGTTATTTTTTAACGTTATCACTCTCTACAATGCAAGAAGCGTATCGGTAGTAGATAACGTGAGCCTTCAGGTTGGCTATGCTATCAGTCAGCTGTGTGTTGCTAACGTTAGCCAGATAAACCTCGGCCAGCTCTGATAACAGTTAACGTTCCCGACCTTGTAAAGATAAACAGACAGATGCTCCATTAGGAAGAAACGCTTTGAAAATCAGAGAAAGTCTCTGGAGAAAGGCAGCTAGTGCACTTTGTCAAGTTTAAATGCATTAGCTAATTATGCTAATAGATAGTAAGATACTGAGGCTATGATTGGTTACTTTCTGTGACATAAAAGACCAGTAGACCTACGTGCCCTGCATCAGTCCTGACTTCTGTGACTCCAACAAGGAAGTAGCGTTTTCACCGGCCTGAAGCAAAAACAATGTGCTATAGAATACATCAGTATAGCTGCAGATTGTCTGGCAAAACACATTAAAAACCTTGATTTTAACCGGAGGGGGTCTTTAAAATGACACCATATAGGTTGGTGTGTCTAATGCGAGGCATGTCTTTAGCTGGAGGTATGAGCCAAACACACACCTGCTCTCCCCCAATCAGGAGGCCAAGAGCTGACTTTGGAACATGTTAAGTTGTCACTCAGCCAGCTGGTACTGAACCTCAGGCAGCTGCTGGCAGACATGATTGGCACCGGCACATATACGTTAATAAATTACTACACAATGTGCAAACACACACACACACTCACACACACCCAAACCGTCATACTGAACCTGAGGGAACAGCACACCATGATAAATTACCAGTGGTACGCACACTACGATGGCAGACACCCCTTTAATATATTCAACCCTGCTGGTCCCCTTGGGGGGTTCGTCATGCTGTGCAGCCGAGCTTTATTCAAACCCACAGAGCTTTATTTTAAATTCTAGTGGAGATCCCGACGTTTACCAAATATGCCAAATATGTCCTGCTGAATTGCAGGGAAACTGTGGATAAAATGAGTCACCAGACATCTAAATATTTTCTATTTGATGTAAATCTGCAGCCATAAAACAACGGCATCTTTGCATATTTCATTCAATTTAAGTGCAGATTCAGTGAAGCGTTGGAACAAGCAGATACAAAATATTTATGTGACATTGTCAGTGTATACAATATGAGGGAAAAAAATCTAGCTTTGAAGCTACTAAAGGAATAAAAAGAACTTTAAGAGGTCAAGAGGTTAATTATTAGTGCCCACATCATGACAGTGCTGCGTGCAATAAACCTAACTTGAGGTTTGTGAAGTCGTATGTGCATTTGCAAAAGTTGCGTTGCAATAAAATACCTTGAGAAGATGTCTGCAATTGAGAAACAGCTAGTTTGGAATGAGGATTATTCTTTTACAGTCTAAGTAGCAGCTGAACACACCTTTCCTGCAACTCTTGTGATTCCTTTTCATAGACAGAGAATGTTAATTACTGCCATGTTTACAGTGCCAGCGCCAACAGGCTAGTCAGGACTCTTTCCTCAGAGGCTTTTTGATAACACCCTCTGCCTCAACAGAGAAATCAGGTGTGGGACGACGATGCTCGTAGGGAAATGGAAATAAGAATCATAATCACTTAATCTCATAAGTGTAAAAATATGCTGGAGTGGTGCAGAGACATATTGACAGCGTTTTCACAGGATATGTTAATACACCTGCTACCACGACAACAGGACATGGACTTATAGGGTATTATTCCAAATATAAAGACACATTATTCAACAATTATGGGCACTATTCAATATAAATATTCAGTTTCAATCGAAAAAAAAAAGTGTAAGCACTTTGCCCACCAAGGACTTTTCACAATTCTGAATATGTTATTGTGAAATGGAATATATGCCAGCCAATATATTGTACATTTCATATTTTATATGTGTGTGTTCAAGCAGTGTGGCATATGGTCTGAGGAGTCTGGTAAACAGTATGAAACAAACACTAATTCACATCGGCTGCTCGGCTCAGCACCAGCCGGGAAACAGGTATACAGCTGACGTCCCCTGATTGATTTCATCCTCATTTCTGGTGTTTTCTCATCCTCTTTTCCTTGTTCCTTCTCAGCTTCTAGTTATTGTTTTTCTTCCCCGTTGGTCTCTGTCTCTCTCTGTCAGTCCCTTCCCCTCATGCTGTCTTACTCCTCTTCTTGTTTATGTCTCTCTCTATCCCCTCATTTATTTTGCCTTCTGCTGTGCTTACAGCGGAGGCCAGTTGGTGTCCGGCAGCGCAAAACGCCCGTGTCCATCATCCCCTTTCACATCTGTGCAGCAATAGGCAGCCATAAACCACTATTTCTCCTCGATATTCTAGAAATGAAAATGATCTCCTTTCTCATCTGACACGATTACGCCATAAGCAGATCTTGGATCATATTTGACCATTCTGAATGCCGCTTGCCCTTCGACACCAGCTGCACTTAATTTATTATCAGCATGTCAGTACTCTTTGTTCTTGACCAGAGCGACTCCTGACCCAGTTAAGTGCCTTTTCGCTCCAAGTGCTCAGTGTTCAGCACAACGGCAGCGGCTGCCATGCGACACATGTGCAGCGCTTTTTTACGCCGGAGCCAAAGACGGAAAAGAAAGAGTTTGGCTCTTAAAAAAATTCACTCGCCACCAAGATATGCTCACACCTGCTCCGTGTTTGTTTACAATTTGGCCTCCCACCTGCACGAGCGAACATATATTTCCAGTCCAAATGCCCTAGATTTTGGATATTATGGTGTCTCGGTTGGCAAAGTCGCATGCCATCCTGGGTTCAAATCCAACCCATCAAACCCAGGATCCTTTCCCATGTCATCCCCCGCTCCTGTTCCTGTCTCGACAGGCTAAAATACCAACAAAACAATGTTCCAGAGGAGGCAGCGACATGGCACTACCAAGACAAATTATTTTTATCATCTTCTCTGTTTCAAAGAGATATTCAGACTTTGCCTTCCCCTGACTGCTTTGCTCCCTTGGCTGGTAGCTAAATGCTTGTCCAGTCAGATCCACTTTGTATGAGCGGTCTGGCTTCGGGGATGGAGCTGGAGTCGGAGTCACATTAGCAGATAGCGCCGACGTCTGCGTTATTACCAGGTGACTGGAGCCGGCCTTGTTATCACGACGCAACAAGGTATATGTAGTCACAGGTCACCGCAAGCCCCAAGACATGAGAGTGATGATGCATGGAAATAAATGATGCTGTATAGCTCAATTAGCGGAGCAAGCCATCAAGACGCCGAGGGTTAAGAGCGGGGGGTTGATTCCCACCAGCAACGCCCACGCTAAAGATGTACACAGCCGTGGTACTGCACTATTACTCCACTACATGCCATCTGTATGTGAGATAAAACTGAAATGTTGTTTTGGTTTAAATAAAAACGCCATTTCTTCTTGTTTCAGGCTGGTTGGAACCAGCAGCAAAACATAGAGTGAGTATTCATGCAGAAATGTGTGAAAGCCTCTTCTTCCTCCCCATCCAGGCACACTAAATGCCACTTGAAAAAAAAAGAAAAAAAAAGGGGGTGGATTAATGGGTTGCCAGTTTTTTGGAACTTATTTCCATTGTATATTCTGTGGGAATTTAATCTTTTGGCCTGTTGGATTCCACCGGGCGCTGTATTGCATTAAATTTGTACTTGCACTGTATTGATATTGTATTTGTATTTTCCAAGAGGGGATTACAGTATGTGTTGAACCAGGGCTGCCGTCTCCTCCACGCTGTCCTGTGGGTGCACTCCCCGGCCCTGTACACGATGTGTTAGTGTAACCGCTTCTGCATTAGCAGCTCTGTGTCAAGGCTTTCCGCTTTCTCTTCAGCTCCAATTCACCAGCATAATAGAGAGAGATCAAGGGAGACAGAGATCAACAAGAGAGAGAGAGAGAGAGAAGGGGAGAGAGAGAGAGAGAGAGAGAGAGGCTTGGCAAAAAGGAGATGCAATCGGAGACAAGATGTCTCTGTGTGCATGTGTGGATAATGTTCTTATGTACTTACCGTCATGTATGCATGTTTTTCTGCGCGGCCTCCCTCGTAGTGCCGGTGTACTCTGCGCTTTTTATGACACAATGCACTTGCAGCTATCTGTAGATGGATGATATATTGCTGCTGCTGCTGCTGCTGGTGTGTAAATAATACAGCAATATCCATTGTAATTAATCATGAAAGGACCACAGACGTTGTGAACAGGGAGTATTAAGACATGCTGCAACGTGTGTGTGGATGTGTGCTGTGTATGTGGTTGTAACTGTGTGTGTGTGTGTGGCACTCCTCTGGCTGGTCCCCGGCCCCCGGGGCTGGCAGCAGCTGTCCAGATCTATGGGTGGTGTGTAGGGCTGACACAGGTGTGAACTTCCCAGTATTCTCCCAACATAACCTGCTCTTTTTCCCCCTCATTTATCACAACCTCAATCCAATGATCTCCTCGGGCCTCCATGTGCATCAAAACCCCATTTCTCTCCTTTCCACAGCTTTATCAAATTGTGATCTGATAAAGTTTGTTGAAAATTTTAGTGGTTAGAATACACAAATCAGGTATGACTATGACCTCTTTTGTATCTAAAACGTCTCTTGAACGTGAAATATTTTAAATTCAAGCCACCGCAGGAGCAAGGCTTCATGTGTCTGTGGTCAGAGGTGTTACGGCTTACAACCGTGACATGCAGGAAGTATTTTCAGGCATGTAGACGGGCAGACGGCTAATTTTCCTGGCAGTTATGACCACTGAAATCCCCCGTAGTGCCCTGTGCTATCCGTATTGATTTTTATCTCGTCTGCTGGTCCCCATGTCTGCTGAGGGTAATTGACAGTCTGCGCTGTGGTCAGGTGGTCTGCATCTAGATGAAAAGACAAATAAACCAAAATATGGTAAAACTATCACTAAAACTCTTTCTTTCTTGTTTTTTTCAGCAGTGGAAGGCAGCAGGCTCAGATTTAATATTTGTCTATTCGGTTTTATGATACCTTGTGTAAATAAGCAATTTGCTTTTTTGTCCTTTTCAGATTTCTGCGTTTGATAGATTCTTTAAAGCCACAGTTCAGGGTTTTAGGAGGCTTTATTGAACCTGTTTAAAATGTGGCTGCCTGGTTGTTGACATACAGTAAGCAGGTAGACAGATACGAGCGAGCAGCGAGGCGAGTTAATGGGGCTGAAAAACATTTCTTCGAAAAGTCACACTCTGCTCTCTCAAAACAGTTTTTCAACTATTTCAAAGCCTAGCCAACCAACTTTTTTTCTTCTTCTTTTTTTTTTTTTTTTTTTTTTTTACCAACAGCGCCTTTCATCATTCCTGACAGAAAATGCTATCCTCTGCCTCCATTTGCTCAAACAAAACTCAGCCGCAAGTCATTTTCTCACCGAAATGACTCCCAGTTCATGAGAAATGAGTCAGAGCTCTTACTGTCTCTTAAATGTCTCATCTGAATTCAGTTCAATTCAAAACTCTGTCCTAATTGTTTTGAGTGTAGGCTTATATCATTCATGCCAGCAAGGCCCAGACAGTCTCCCAAAAAAAACAAATTGTATATTTATTGCACCTTGCATTGTATGTGCATTATTTCACATTCTTACTCAGCTTATTCAAATCCATTCCCCTGAATTTGCAAACTTTCTGTCAGCAAAAAGGGTGTAACTGTATTTTTCAACTTCACCAACGCCGCCCTTTTCCGCCTCCTCAGCTTTAAGGTTCAGAAAACGCTGCTGCCTCTGCGGCTCACTACCGTTCCTCTGATAAGGCCTCCATTATGCAACAGCTATTGTGTTGATTTATCTTCTCACTGCTAATGAGTTGAAGGCTAATTACTGTGTAGTTAGTAGCTCTCTGTAATGGCCTCACATAGACAAGATGATTTATGGGTGACTGTGTTCAGAATAGCACTGACCACACAGGTTCATTTTCAACATTGATTAGCTATAGCTCTCACCCATAACTTTATCTTAACGTGTGTGTGTGTGTGTGTGTGTGTGTGTGTGTGTGTGTGTGTGGGGTAAATGCTGCGTTATCATAACACTATATATGCTAATCTAAGCTGTAGTATAGATCAATATATTGATGCTGGTTATGTGAAATCCAGCAGTACGCTAAAATAGAAGTTATTTTGAATAGATGCTATCTTGGCTAATGTTAGCAAAATTTATGCATCGTACTGTAAGCTCTGAAGCAGCTGTTTATGGCATAATACGAATAAAAAAACTCTGATTAAAAAAAAAAAAAATAGCTTGCCATTTTCAGCCTGGACACAATTTTCA
>OMLF01012755.1:0-28908 GCA_900302615.1 Holocentrus rufus | reverse complement strand
AGAGTGTTTGTCTGTGGAGGGCGGGAATACAGGAAGGGAATGTATAACGACACAAGCGCAGAGCTGGACTCCCCTCCCCTTAATAGAAGCATTGGTTACCTAACTGTTATGAAGGGGGCGTAGTCTTCTGTGTCTTTCCTGTGCTTTTGTTTTTGGCCCTGAACCCATTTTGAAAGTTCCCTGGAGAGCAAGTGAGGAGGGCTAGCCAAGCTTCTTTTGTGAGTCCTCTCCAAAGGTGGAAAGTTGTGGCAAAAGACAAGCAGCCCTTTCTTTGCCCCGAGTTACTTTTTTTTTCGTTCTTCTTTCCCCCCACTCCCCCTGTTTTTTTTCTGTGTGCAA
Source organism: Holocentrus rufus (assembly GCA_900302615.1). Classification (NCBI taxonomy): domain Eukaryota; kingdom Metazoa; phylum Chordata; class Actinopteri; order Holocentriformes; family Holocentridae; genus Holocentrus; species Holocentrus rufus. The sequence continues at coordinate 28,569 of OMLF01012755.1, read as the reverse complement.
GCTAAGCTGCTCTGCCATTGGAGTAGGACCATGTCACAAATGGAATCCTTTTATGATAAATGAGGTTGCCATAGTAATGACATTCCCCTCTCTCCTCCAGTGGGATGGGGGTGGGGGACACTTCAGAAAAACTACCATTCACAGCTCTTCCCCCTTCAATGGTCCACGGAGGAGTTGCTGTGATAACTTGCCAAGTTCTCAGAATGGATCGTGTAGACTTTTTCGTGTTCCTAACACCTTTCAGATTGGAGAGGAAAAGGGGCGGGGATGAGGAGGAAGGCATTTTCAGCCCTTGAGTGTTTCAGTGTGTGTTTGTGTGAGTCAAAAGTGTGGGTCTGCAGCTCAGCTACATTTTATGGGAAAGTCAGTTTCCCACCATTGTGTCCTCAGCGGTTGCCAGACATTGACAGGGCTTGTAGACGGCTGTGTGTGTGGTGGAGCTCTCTCTGTGTGAGGAACAGACGCTGCTGGCTTCAGAGAGAGGCACAGGAAAAGGCAGAGCTGGGATCGTGCTGGAGGCTCTCAGGTGACGGCAGGCAGCAGTTTAAAACCCTGGAGTGTCGTGGTGCCTCTCTGGACTGGTTTGTTTTTGATCCTCTGCTTGTGGAGTGTTGTCTTCCTGCTCTCGATTTTGAGCGTGGCGACTCCCGGTGTGGCCTAGCCAGTGGTGCTAGTGGCTGTGGTGAGCTACAGGGCTGCGTGCCATGGGCTGCGTCTTCTCCCTGCCAGAGGACAGGAGAGATGCTGCTGAGAGGTCAGTAGAAAACCATTGGATTGTTTTACTATGTCTTAAAAAACCCCATGAAGTCTTTTTCTTTTTTTTCAGTCACTGTAGGTACTGACAGGAACGGATACAGGCTAAAACAGTTCTGCACAGTTGTGCTTGCTAGAAATTTTCTTTGAAAAAGGCATCAAGACTTTTCTCAGCACTCCCCCTGTAATCCGACTGTGAAGTTTGGCCAACTTGTTCTGCACTGTAACTTTTGGAGGGACATCAGTGCTGTGTCGGAGCCTGCGTTGTGAGATGCACACAGTTTGCCGCTTGATTTGTTTTTTATCGCAGATTAGAAGGATGGTGGTTTCACAAGGCACATAATGTTCCCACTAGGTATTGGATAGTATGGCGATAAGATTTGTTTGAGTACAAAAGTAAATTTGTTGTTTGTTTTTTATTGCCAATTTTTCAAACACTGCAATCATTTGTGATTGTTGCTCATTAATGGCTATTGCGCATACATATTTCCTTTTAATCAATTTAAATAATCACAGCATGAGGTTTCATTTCCATTTCATTGGAGTTTTTAAACAGTGAGTTATTGTGGCATGACAAGAGCACCTGAATGTTTGAATGACCAGGAATCCAAGGGCAACAATTTACTCGGTTGAAAAGGCTTAGCTCCTGGATGCCCTGATGGATGGATTAATGTGGAATTTTTTTATTGGCAGTCAAGACAAGACATACAGACGTGACCTTCCAGTTGTGGAAAAATCTGATGTGCGCAATTAATCAAACTAATGTAACCATGTTTTGGCTTTACCTGTTTTTTTTTTTACGATGAACTCTGGCTGTTCCTTACATGATGCAAACAGAATTCTCTCTGTTGAGTGATAGGACAAACAGACGGGCTGAGCTGATAACAGCTGAGTCTGTCTGTCCAGATAACAGAGCCTGTTAGGTCTTGATGGAATGCTGGGGCTCGGGCAAAGGCTTGTTTCAAATTTCTATCAGGAATTTACACTGCTTTACTCTTGTTGAGTGCAACCCATATTACCACGGGGGGCGTTTTTTATGGTGTGTTCAGCACAACATAACATGTCTGTGTTCTGTGCACACCGCAGCCCCCTGGAAGGCTTCCTTGTTGTAAATTATTTGGCCAAATGAACACCTGACAATGCTCCAATGGATGCTCTCAAATCCATTTCATACGTCATGCAGGCAAATGGTGAGGTGAAATAAACAAATGAAGCCACTTTCACATTAGAAAGAACAGTTCAGTCTATTATGGTATATAGGTCATTTCCTCATGTATTAAATATATTTTAACAGAGCATGAGAGAACAAGAAGGGTGGGAATTAACATACTTTCTTTACATATCCCTCACCTTTGATAACTATCCTCAAGCCTTATGCTTTGACTGACTAAAAACAGTTAAGTTTGACATAATTCATGTCAAGGTCTTAGCTATTTTTTTTTTTTTTACCTATTTGTTCCCTTTCCTGTGCAGACAGATTTGCAGCTGCCCACTCAGACCTTTTGAAGCTAAAGGCAGCGGCCTTGCCTCTTTATTTGGTGTGATAATAGATATTGTGTCCCTGTGTCCCTTTTCCCTACAGTGTGTTTGCATTTGTTGTTTTGATCTGTCCCCAATCCATTAATTACATCCTGGATACCAAGCCTAATAAAATTATCATGAGGCGTAAGCCACAATGAAGAGCTATCCACTGCCTTACTCTCTTTTCTCTGTCATGAACCTGCACCTTGATGTTTCTGTAGTGCACAAAGCTAACAGAGATGAATCAAATAAGAAGCCACAGACTGCTGGAGAGTTCATCGAGATGTTTATTTTTTGAAACCCATCCACAGTCTATTCTCTTTTTTGGATGGGAGTCTCATACATATTAAGGGGTTAAGACCCCTGCTTATGAAACCACGCTCTTCAACCACCTCAGTGTCCACTAGCTGTTGTTTACCCATATAATAGAGTACTTCTGCCTTTTCTCTCAACGCTGCAGCCCTTGATTCAATTATCCACAATTGCCAATCATCTTTATGGTCTTTCACATAGGATGCGGGTTTCTCGGCACTCACTGCTCGGTACTCTTTACTAATCAAAGTATTGCAATAAAAAAGGCAGAGAGTTCAAGATGCAGAGATGCATTATTTTGTCAGTTTGTCAGAGTGCTTGTCCCAGGTTCAAAAAGTCCCTGGCAGTGGCTCTGGGTGTCAGGAGCAGAAAAGCAGCAAAGAGCGTGTGGGTTCATGAGATCCTCAGGTCTAGACAGCATTGTTTCTACTGGACGTGCGAGGATTTCATTGCAACACGTGGCACAAAAGTTCAGCCAAGTTGAACTTTGGGTGCGAGGGTGCTGAGCTGGATGCAGCCCACACCCGCACTTCGCACAATGCAGCAGAAATTTGTTCATGTGTGGAGCAAGTCTTTAGAAATGATGGGTTTTAAAACGCAGTTCCCGCATCCTATGTGAAAGGCCTATTACACATTTGATAGGTCTGTTCTTTCTGGAAAGGAAATGAAATGGTTTATCATGTGATTTACACACAGGATATCTCCCATATTTGAAAACCAAACTGTGTCTTAGTTATTTTGGTTGATGCTTAAGTCATTTGAATTGTGTGAATAAAATATTTTTTCCTCTTCCAGGGCACCAACTACAAGAGAGACTAGTTTCATTGAGAAAATGAAGAAAATGGTAAGTGTAACTCTTTGGCTCTCAGGCTAAAGAACTGATTTTCAAAAAAGGGATACAAGTCACTTCCAAGATAAAAAAAAAATAATAATTTTTGTAGCCATTTTTACTCATATGGTCATCAGCTACATAAAATATTCTTTGAAAGTTTCAAAGATCCAGATAGTACAAAAATGCTAACGTTCCTTTTCCCTCTTGTTTTTCTTTGTGGGTAAAGAATGTGAAAACTATATAATGCTCTTCCTTCTGATGTAACAGCATACAGGGCTTGATTTGGAAAGATTGTTTCAACTTTGACGAACCTCCGTTTCAAGCAAGCCATGAGAAATGACTTTGGTTTTGAAAGAGCTCTGGTGGTTTTGCAACAAATAGCTCAGATGTCATGATGGTGGCGAAAAAAAAGAAGTTTGGCCCCCTGCATTATTTGATTTTGTCTCCATTTTTGCTTGGTATGAATAATCATGGGACCGCAGTACGCAAGGATAAAGTGGTGAAAGAATTGCCACAGACCGATGTGCAGATGTATGTGGCTGTTACTGATGTAAAGACAAAGCATAACACTAAAACCCGTCCAAGCGAGATATTTTTCTATGAAGGAAAGTGGGATTGTGCAGTGATTAAACCCAAAGCTTTACCTCATCTCTTGTGACAACCTGGTAATATTCTCTGCTAGTCCCATGCAGAACTGTTATATTTCCAAATGCAACATATGGGAACTGAAGAAAAAAAACTTCCCAATGATGTCTATATATTTACTTTCTTACTTTTCCTAGGTTTGTGAATTACTAGACATGGGAGACATGCTAGCTATAAATTACAGTAAACATTAGACTACAGATTTTGAGGACTATATACCATATAAATGTTTGTATTTTAATCTTTTCCAGGGCAAGAACATCATTGTGTTCTATGGCTCCCAGACGGGTACAGCTGAAGAATTTGCCAATAGACTGTCCAAAGACGCTCAGCGCTACGGCATGAAAGGAATGGCTGCCGACCCAGAGGAATATGACATGGTAATTTACATTGATGGAACAACATATAAACCACAGAACTGAATTGGATGGAGGGCCTTCCTGTTCAAATAAACATACTTTGCATGGTCATTTGGATGGTACTCCTAATATAGCTGCCAGAGAATGTTTTGTGATGTTGTCATGGAAAATAGTATCACTGCAGTGCTCGAGACTGAGCAAGTCGATGTGTTACCATGGCAAAGGCATCATTGACCAAACAGTCAGTTGTGATGAATATTTCAATAATCTGATTCTCATGCACTGTCCCGACATGAGGCAACACTCATTGCTGTATTCACAATCAAAACTGTCAGCAGACATCTATAACTGTTCTGCTGCTGAGACACCGCCATCTTTGCAAAACCTAAACTCACAGCACTTAAATCAAAACACAGGCAAATCCGTAAAGTCCCAAGGAAAGTACATGCTTAGATAAAAACTCTCAAGCTTTTGTTCATCTTTTTCAGTAGAATACCCAATATTGTGACCTCAGGCTTATCTAAGGTGCGCTACACAAATACAGCTGAAATGAGCACAGGCATTGAGACCTGTCAGCATCAGTAACTAATGTGTTTATTAGTCATATGCAGTGACCATAGTGAGTAAGGCCTTATTGAAATAACTTCCACTAAGCCAGATATGGAAAGCTAATTTCCATACCATATTTCCACATTAAGTAATAATAATAAACTTTGTACCTTTTAATGTCATAAAGTTATTTACACAGAATAAAAGATAGTTAACATGATAAAGGCAAATGTAAGAAATGATGGATGAAGATTATAAAAATTTGTTTTGATTACTGATTTAAAAATATGTACAGATGGGGCTCAATGTGCACTGAGTAGGAGGTTGTTCATACACCAGCCTCAACATAGGGAAGGTTTACAAAGCTTTGTCAGACTTTAATTAAATCAGTCAATCAATAAAATCTTGAAATCAATCCAAAATTCAACAAAGAATAAAGGTAAATTTACGAGTGACTGCATGGACTAGCTGAAGGGACAAGAGAGATCTTCCCTATTATGACCAGAAGACAGAGAACTTATTGTTATACCTGTCGGTTCTCATTCTCTTCTGTGTTGATGTCCCATGTTTTAGGGTGAGCTGTCCCGTCTGTCTGAGATAAACAACTCTCTGGCCATTTTCTGCATGGCCACCTACGGCGAGGGAGACCCCACAGATAATGCCCAGGACTTCTACGACTGGCTGCAGGAGAACGATGATGAGAACCTCTCTGGACTCACCTACACTGTGAGTCTTTCTGCTCAAGGTTTTTCAGAGGCTGTATTTTTTTTTTTAAGACTTGCAAACAGATATGAGGGCTCACCTGAGAGTTGTTTGAATCGACAAGGACGGTAAATGTACAGACCTTTGTCTTGGTGACATGGGTGGAAAAGACAACTTTCAGAGTTAGATTTGCAGAAAGATGTGCACAACGTCAGCACGATTTCACCTAAATTACAAAGAGACAGCAGCACAAGCCAAACTGTACATGATATTGCTCTATATATATTGGAGTCAGTGTTCTGTAGCTGTGTTTTTGAACAGTGTTGCATATAGTTAAGTTGTATGTGTGGGAATGTGGCGCATTTACTTTATATTTTCTCTCTTGTACTCCCCACCTGCACAGTGACCAAGGAAGCGTCACTCAAATTCTTTAAAAAAATGCAAATGATTTCCTTCATAGATCATTCCAGAGTTAAAGGGGAGTATGAATGCTAGGCTGTTTGCAGTTTCCCCCCCTGTAGCTGCTTATTTTATCAGTCACACTGTCACTTTGCATGTTGCCATGTTTCAGTCTTGACAGTGGCCTAGAATATTTGAGGATAGGCTTAGTAAAAAGACCTAAGCTAGCATGAGTTGTGTTGGACTTTGTGTGCATTGCCAAAGAAAAGCGTTTGTGTGTTATGTCTAGCCTGTGTGTGTGTGTGTGTGTGTGTGTGTGTGTGTGTGTCATCTTCTCTTGTTTGCCACTGTTACGGTGCAGCAGCCCTGTGAACAACTTGACTGTGGGAAGTCTAGCTGGCTACTCTGACACTGTAACGTCCTTCCTCCAGTTTAAAATCCATCGTGTTTCTGTTCTATACTAGGAGTGACATTACATTATTTAGAGATAGTGAAAGATGTATTTGAGATTGCAAGGCCATTTGTATGACTTTGTTTAGTTGCAGAGTTTTTTTTTTTTCATTTGGTTGGATAACAAAAAACTGCATGCCAGCAGCAACTTGATCATCTGTTCTCCCTCCAACTGAAATGTAATACAACTACTGTACCGGATAACTGCTTATATGTGCAAGATAACATATTCACTTTAATAATTCATTGAATAAATCTACGTAATGGCTGTCATTCCAGTTGGCTGATAATGTCATCATATTATGCATGTTAACTGTGTGCATATACTGTATGTGGCAATCTGCTTCTTACCAGCAGTCTTGTGTATTTAAATGTGTCTGTAGGTATTCGCCTTGGGCAACAAGACATATGAACACTACAATGCAATGGGGAAATATGTTGACAAGAGGCTGGAAGAACTCGGGGCCACGCGCATCTTTGACCTCGGTTTGGGAGATGACGATGGAAAGTAAGTGACCAATTCCTAAACAGTCAAAAACTATTGTATTGTAGTCGGAATACACGTAAAGTATAATAGACCATAACTGCTATGTCATACCTTAATGTTCAATCTTTTGTTTTATAGTTTGAATTTATAAAAACCTTGAAGGCAAAAGATTTCCAGAGCTCGTTGTAAATAATTTTTTTACTTGACGCGCTTTGTTAAACAAAGGTTAAAGGTTCTCTTCCTTCTTTGTCTTTCAGTCTGGAAGAGGACTTTGTCTCATGGAGAGAGCAGTTCTGGCCAGCCGTCTGTGAGCACTTTGGAGTGGAAGCTTTGGGAGATGAATCCAGGTTCATTCCTACCCTTTTCCCCATTAATTTTACAGCATTCTTATATTTCGTCTTACTCCACTCATGTTTTCTTTTAAATTTTCTTTATCTACCTAGTTTATTTACCTAGTTTTTGCATGCTGAATGTCCTCAAATGAAGGCTAAAGGGTTAATGATGCAGAACGGTGCATGTGCACATTAACACACATTAGCATGTATCTACACCAGGATGAGGCTTGTCACATGGATGAATGAATGAATGACAGGTTCTGACAATGAACTGTACACAGGCATGTAGTTGGAAGTCATTATTATACACCCTTATGTGATTGACCTCGACAATACTATGTCCCACATTAAGACCATAAGTGTCTCAGTTTTTACACACGGAGCCCACCCTGTTAAAACACTGATTATTATGTATTAAACTGGACAGGGACAGTTTAATGTTTTGATGGGAAACCCTGCAAAAACATCAAACAGGACAGTGATTGATTTCCCCCAAACTTTGTGACTCAGCAGTTAGACTTGATTGCTGTGGAAGGATCTCAGAATAACCGGAATATTGAAACCATAAAAATGAATAGGGTTTAAAGGAAATGTTTCAGCTGAAAGATTGATGTATTTATCTATTTATTGGTTTATTTTTCATGTACATTGAAAATCCTCAGTGCACACACTGAATAGAGTGAACAGCTCAGATGTGTGTGTCTCAATCTACCCGACACAGTATCACGCCTTATCTGAATAATGTGGTAAACCTCACTTATGTGTGTAGGATTAAAAAAGGAGATTCACAATTCATTTTTCACAAAGTTGCATAAGGTCTGCATGGGCCACTTTAATAAAAAAAAAAACTTTTTTTTATTTAAAATGTAGGGAAACCGCTACATCGCCTTCCTACCATTTCCTTTCTGTTTTCTACTTTGCTCTGCATACATGCACTATATGAATAAGTTGACTGTAAGCTTTTTTCCCACACAGCATCCGCCAGTACGAGCTGAAGGAGTATCCTGACATCAACATGAACAAAGTGTACACAGGAGAGATCGGCCGCCTGAAGAGCTTCGAGAACCAAAAGCCGTAAGAGCCCGAGAAGCCATTAACCACCAGCACTCACTCATTATCGCGACTCAGTCTGCTCAGTCATTGCACACCACATTTCACCCACTTCTCCAGCCAACTACAAAGGTTACCTGGGGTCATTTTGTAAAAATGCCGCTTTCCGACCCCTAGTGGACGTGGGAAACGTAATTTATTGCAGCTTTGTTTTGTCCACTTTAACCCAGCAGTCAACTCATTTAATGTAACTTTGTAAAGAACACAACTACATATTAAAGGTACTGTACTTCTGTTTTGTCAATATGTTTAGGTCCCTTTACATTTATATTATTCTGTCCTATTTTATCTACAGGCCTTTTGATTCCAAGAACCCCTTCCTGGCCCCAGTCACTGTCAATCGCAAACTCAACAAAGGTGGCGACAGGCATCTTATGCACCTTGAACTAGATATAACCGGCTCTAAGATCAGGTAAGACTGGATAGAGTGGTCTAATATATGACTGACTGAAGCAGAGACTGCCAATGTAGTGTTTTTACTATTTCTAAACCTGAATTACCAGGATAGTTAAAATATATCATATCACCTGAGCAGGTGGTGTCTTTTCTGCTTATATAAATTGATTGTGGGACATTCATGTAATTTTAAAGGTGTGGTTGCAAAACTGCAAATAATTCACATTTATTACATTACTTTTTATTTTTTTTAAGTATTTCCTTTGGCAGTCTCATAAGTCTCAAATAGAGAAGTTGGCCTGCTCTCAGCTTCAAGTCCAAATGTATGTCAAATTCTTGTGATTTCAGATATGAGTCAGGAGACCATGTTGCTGTTTTCCCCACAAATGACTCTGCATTGGTCAACAAGCTGGGACAAATCCTTGGAGTGGACCTTGATACTGTTATCTCTCTCAACAACCTTGATGGTACGGCATTGAACGCCCACAGCACCTTGACTTATCTAGTTTGTCCCTCAAACCGTCTCACGGCATGTTAATTAATGTTTGTCTTAGAATATCAGGCTTAGTCATTACACACACGTAAAGCGGATCTTTGGTTATTACAGCAGCTACGTGTCACTGCTGTAATATGAGGTGCTGATGACTTGTGCCACATATTAAATGAGTTTGGCCTTGAAGATCATCAGGTGCACTTGGTTGTTACATGAATGAGAATTAAGGCAGCTCCTGTCCTGTTCACACTGATTATGAACGTTTCTGAGGATGAAATACAAATAATACACTATTTACTAAAGAGGCAGCTGTATGGGAGTATGGTATTCAGCTTAAGTTGTAGCTTTTAGTTAATATAGTTGGATGTAAATGTCTAAATAAGATACTGAACTCACTAAATGAAGTTTCCATAAAAAGTGGTGAAAATATTGGAGGAAAAAAACATTTCACACATCTCGATTCACACACCTTTCAATTAAGGCTTTCCATGTTAGTCATCCCACATGTATGCACACTTTCTATAATTCTTTTTTGTTTATACAGTTGTAACAATGATTGATAGTCACCATGAAATAAAAGTATTGATCAAAAATATTGGTGGATATTGAAAAAGTGCTTTTCATTTGTTTTTCAGAGGAGTCCAATAAGAAGCACCCCTTCCCTTGCCCCACCACCTACCGCACTGCCCTGACACACTACCTAGACATCACACACCCTCCTCGCACCAATGTCCTCTACGAGCTGGCACAGTACGCCTCTGACCCCAAAGAGCAGGAGAACATGCGCAAGATGGCCTCCTCCTCCCCCGAGGGCAAGGTCTGTATCAGCGCATGGACTGTAGCATGGATAGCTCAATCTAAAATGAATAGTCATTTGTTTTCTGTTCACCACCACGTCAGTTGAAATTCTTCTCATATTACCTCCTGTGCTTCCAATTCAGCCATTTGTAAAACATTGAAACAGCTTCCAAAAAAAAAGTGCATCAAATTTCTTGAAACAAGCCCAATATTTACCTCATCATCTTTTTCATTGTCCTTACTGACAACTCTCGGGTCTGAGTCCAACCTGAGGTACGACTGTAGGCGACTTCTACAGCAAAGCAGTGAAGAAAATAAATAAATAAAATAAATACTGGACTTTTTGATCCACAATGCAATGGCTACAAAATGGATGGACTGCACAAGTTCCAAAGTCACTGCATGTAGTTCAGTTAGTCTTATTCAGTTACTTGTTTGAACTTGTAAAACTTTGGCTGTGCTGGAACTACAGCTGCGAACTTGTTTTGTTTTGTGGTCTGACAAACTTCAGTGGGGTTTCAGCTGATGTAAAGGTGAAGTTTCATTTTGGGTGAATTGTTTAAGAGTATACTTAAGCACTTTGACAGTTACGTTTTAACACTATCAAAGAACTCTGATGCTAAAGCTTCGATGTTTTCTAATATACAGAAGTTTCTGCCTGGTGCACCTTTTTGAATAGAACTAAAACTAAAACTAACACATGCAGACAGTTCTTGTAATAGGAACATGAATCTGCAGTTTTTCTGTTTCGAAGAGTGAGAGAATATTATGATTCTATTATAATTCAAGTTTTTTCCATGTTACTGCCTCTCCACAGGCACTGTACCAAAGTTGGGTGTTGGACGCCTGTAGAAACATCCTAGCCATCTTGGAGGATCTGCCCTCTTTGAGGCCTCCAATTGACCACCTGTGTGAGCTGCTGCCTCGTCTCCAGGCCCGCTACTACTCCATCGCCTCCTCCTCTAAGGTATTTCTCCAATAAATTGCCTCTCAAAACACATTTTTACATGCATTTTTTAAATTTTGTTTTTATGTCATGCCACTACTACTAAGAATAATAACATTTTATTTATAATTGCCTTTCATATCACCAAGTACACTGTATGTGGCATTATTTAAAAAATATATTACGAGTCCATCAACATACTGGGGTTATAGGACAAAGAAAATATGCTTGTTGAGGTTGTCATACTTAATAAATCCATATAAAGGGAAATAAAGGCATTTATGATGGGCATAGAATGAAATGGATATCAACCAACAAGACGATGGTCTCTTGTAGGTTCACCCCAACAGCATCCACATCTGTGCTGTGGTGGTGGAGTATGAGACCAAGACGGGTCGCACCAACAAGGGAGTAGCCACCAACTGGCTCAAGAACAAACTGGTTACTGACAATGGCCACAAGTCCACTGTCCCCATGTACATCCGCAAGTCCCAGTTCCGCCTGCCCTTCAAGGCCACCAACCCAGTCATCATGATCGGCCCGGGGACGGGAATCGCTCCTTTCATGGGCTTCATCCAGGAGAGAGGCTGGCTGAAGGAGCAAGGTATACACATCATTGTTTGACAAAGTGTTATCTCTGTTTTTGAGTCTGCCTCTATGAACCATGGTCCCCATTGTTTTCTTGTTTTCTGCAGAGGATGGTCTTATTTATTTATGCAAATTTTATTTGTATACTGCTATAATCCCATATCACTTGATTGATTATTGATTATCAGAACCATGATGTGATGTGGTTGGAATTATTCTGATCACAGAACTAAGGTTAGTGGTATGGGATTTCGGATAAATATTGATAGATTATATTTTCAGAATCAACTGAATGAAAAGCCTAAATACAATAATCAGCGGGGAGTACAAGATAAACAATGTTTTTGTTTGGGGTTCCTTGTGTAGGAAAAGAAGTTGGAGAGACGATGATGTACTTTGGCTGCAGACACAAGAACGAGGATTACCTTTACCAGGAGGAACTGGAGGAAGCAGAGAAGAAAACAGTTCTAACACATCTTAATGTTGCCTTCTCCAGGGACCAAGAGCACAAGGTATGTCTGTTAAACTACTGCTATTACATTCTTAAACTAGAAGCTGCAGACCAGCAGCCGATTGCGATATACTGTTGTACCTTAGAGTACAGGGACATCCACTGTTGTCAGTAGATGCTCAATATACATTTATAAGTGTGTGTCAGACACATATGTACTAGGTCTGAAGTCGCTGCATGTAGTACAATGTTCTCTCTCTCCATTCTCCACCATAAAGGTTTATGTGCAGCATCTCCTGAGGAAGAACAAGGAGGAACTTTGGAAGCTGATCCACACACAAAATGCTCACATCTACATTTGCGGGTAATTAGAAACTGCAATAAATAAGAAAATGTAGAATTTTGATTAATTGCACATGCAGTTTTCTTGTGGGTTTTTTTTATTACTGAAGAAAAAGATGAAGACCTACACTATAACTTGCAGCTTATTCCATACATTTCAACAAGGGTTTGACAGATTTGAGTTTCTGAGGGCTGATACTGGAGTCTTTGGATTAAAGCTGCTGATACCAGATGTTTTGTACCAATATTCTGTATCTTAAATTCGACCACTGACAACTAGTAGTGAATAATAATTTACAAATAGTCATCTTCCTTAATAATTTTTGTCAAGGAGGTAAAAAAAAAAAAAACAGCGTCCAGATCTGTAACCTTTTCCACTGGAACTCACTGACACCAGCTCTCTCCAATACTCAATACTTACTAGACTCTTCAGATTGTGTTGTCACCTCCTCAGGGCATGGAGAAGCAGTTCTCATTGCTTGTTTTATAGACTGACCCCACTGTAAAATTATAAAAGGGTAGAACCTTTGCCTTAGAGTAGGCGGATGACTTTGGCTGCCTAAAACCAGTATACACTGATGGATCAATACACCAACAGATTGATCTAACATTAGGTTCAAAGTATTTTATAATATTTATTTATTTATGGGCATGTAAGGCAAGAAAATTAAAGCCATGATAAAAATGTGATCCAAACATCTAACTGAACTCTTTTTCCTGTTTTTAGGGATGCAAGAAACATGGCCAAGGATGTACAGACGGCCTTCCATGAGATTGCAGAGGAGCTGGGAAACATGACGCGCACCCAGGCTACAGATTACATCAAGAAACTAATGACCAAGGGACGCTACTCACAGGATGTCTGGAGTTAAAGAACTTCAAATCAAACCTCACCCACTCAAGTGGTTTTAATTTTTTTTATTACTGTGTGTCTTGTTTTATCAGGACTAAATACAAAAGCATTAAAAAGTTGTTCTTACTCACACTGGTCCTTGAGAGCTACAAGAAGCAGTGGATCATGAGGCTTTCTGTCAAGCCCTACCTCAGCAGGTTTTTATTAATGATCCCAATACCGATTTAAATCATTGTTTCGGGACCCAAAATAGGTCACCAGCCTGTTTGCGGTCAGGTCTCTACTTACAGTAGTAGTACAACTATTTTTCCATTGAGTTTTGGTCCCAAGGCCAGACCACATTTACAGTCTGTATCCCCAGGACTGAAAAAGTTTAAGAATCCCTGATCTAACTGAATTAATTAATATCAGTGGTTGTTTGAACTATGGGCTCTCTGGGATTACAGTTGGGGAAGAGTTGGTTTGAAATTCCATAATCAGTCATGGATGTTTCCTTCAAGGTAGAAACACAAGAAGACAAAAACTCTACAAAGCAATCATCGTCAGTTCAGATTTTCTTTCTTTTCTACACACTTATATGATACGTAATATGAGTCACCAGAGTTTGTCTGTGCAATATTTGATACCATTCTCTATTACTCTGAGTGGAAATTGTCTCCTTTGACGGAAAAGGACTAACTAATCCCATTTTGTGGTTGTGCAAATGAAGAGTTCAGCAGTCTCAGAAAATCTCTTTGTGCCCCATTTTTAGCAAGTATTTTGAATACGCTATCTGAAGACATTTGGAAGTTCATAACAGTAGAATGCCATTAAAATTGTAGAAATGCTCCACAGCAGGTGATAATGCATTACATGTTTAGGTTAATGCATTGATAGGTGTTGTGTATTCCAACTGCAGGCAGTGTATAGTACAAACATTCACAGAATGCCTTAGACACGGCAGGGCGCTGACATAATACTAGTTTCTTTTCTCTTGAGGTTGATCTAACAGTAGTTTCAAAGTGTATTTGAGATGCCTTAAAAATGCATTTAAATGTTTTAGACATCTTTTAAATTAAAACAAACAGTGCGAAAAATCTTGTTTGGTGTATGAAGATGCTAATGTAGGTACAATTTATTTACCTTTGTATTTTGACAAGGGATTTTGTCTCTTATGCATGAGTTGCTGTTAATTTTAATCAGTTTAACAGTAACATCTTGAGAGGCACAAAAACTGATGCAGCAGTGTAGCTCATTTATAAGGACAATGTGATTATTTTATCTCATTTTCCATAAGCTTGCCTTTTAAACACTTTGATTAAAATGCATTTGTAGGCATCCTGTAATATTTGTAAAATGTACAAACAATAGAAATGATAGACTTGAAATCTTATGGGTTGTTTATTTTATATGCATCTGACAACAGAAGATATTGAAAAGGGTGTCACATAAACGTTACTTGTGAGTTTTGACAACTACTTCTGTTTGGCATTGTTATCTGTATGGTTTTTACTATGTCCAGTCCAGTATGCATCACTGTATGGAGATAATCTTCTCACTGCCCAACCATATCAAAATGTTATTGTATTATCCTAATGTCTATGTTAATGTACATCCCAGTAATTTCAGGTGAATATGAACCATTTGGAGAGTTCAGAAGCTCTCCCACTCAGCCAACCAGTTAAAATGCAGCCTGTGCCTTTTTAACACTGTCCTATGTATTAGGCTAGTACAAAGACTCTGATGCTTTACTGTCCTTCTACATATTTTTTTCTAACAGTTAGATAGAGAAACCTTGACCTGAGAGATTTTTTCCAGTCTTGTCACTCTTTGTCTGTCATTCCATTTTATGATGTAACTATTTGATTTTATCAAGGCATGCATTTTTTTTAAATGAATAAAATTTGAATAATTTGTCAGGTTGAGAATTTTTCAGGAAAGAAACAATAAGATGAAATTTTATGAGGATAGAATTGTACTGTAGGATTATTGCCTATTTAGTTTTGATCTGTAATGAAGAAATTTAAAATTTTGCTTACAAAATGCTAACCAAATATTACAATATTAAGAAAATGCAGTTTGGTATTATATTTATTGGAATGTGTTCTGTGGGCAGCATTGCATTTAACCCTAAACCTCTACCACTACCCCTACCATAACCCTCTATCATGCAATGTTGCCCTCAGAAGACATTCCAATAAATATAATACCAGTCACTGAAGAAAACATCGACTAATAATCTGTTTCATGTTTCTCAAGAAATGTATGTAGAAACTTCCACATACAATATACATGACGTGACATGAAACACCAACTGAATAAGATACATGGGAAAGTTAGCCTTCATATCCAATATTAACAGTCCCAATATCACAGTGTGGGCCAAAAATGTGTAGGCATTAATACTACTTGCTATACAGTGACCTCACCAAGCCCTAATCAATTGTACTAATTGGTGGCAATAGAGTCATATACTGTATATCTTTACTGCAACATTAAATATGAGGAACAAGTTGCTGCTGATAAAAAAGACAAGCAAAGGTAGTTTGTTTATTTCACAATATGAGTAGTTGCAGTAGTTGTCTCCTATTACATATCAGAGTAAACTGAAAATGAAACTTGCCATGATGGTATTCTAATGGTACTTCTTTAAGAATATGATGTGTTTCGGGCTGATTGTTTAAATTTCAAGCCTGTTAAGACACTTTTAAATTACCATTCCTCACTGCATTAACACGATGTAGATTTTGAAATCATTACCTGCACAAAAAATTGTCACAAATATACTGTTTTAGAAAGCGGCTACATGTTCACATACATAGTGGTCATATTTCTCTGGTAACTAAGCGTGCCCTTTTACTGACTGTAGGTTTTCATGCAGTGTTTTTGTTTATATTGATTATACATGTTAGGTAAAGCTCACACACTAATCCTATACAGCACATTTGATTCATATTATAGGTAGGCCTATTAAACCTGTCTAAATAGCACCTATGACTTCCTGAACCATTTATTGAAAATTGGCTAGAATATTTTTGGTATGCATAAAATTATAAAATAGACAAAGCAATAATACATTTTAGTTACAAATTTTAAAGATTCTTATACATATATTCACGGTCACTTTAATTCTGAAGAGTGGAGAACACAGATTGCTATTTATCTATATATCTTGAACATTTTCCTCCCCATCAAATATGGCATCTGGCTTTTTATACTGTATCAGAGGTTTTGCTCAGTTCTACTATTATTATTTGTTTCAGCAGAAGTTATAACACTGAAAGAAGAACTATATACATCACTTTCTACACTTAGCCCTGAGCTTATCCTTCTCTGTGGACAAACTGCTGGACAGGTCAACAAAACCCAGACTGAAGGATGGCTACCTTTGCAAACTCTCCAAGCATGTTGTTAATGTTTGATTACTACTCAAACACAATAATATTTACTTTTCACAGTAATAGGGGGTGCACCGTTCCTGGAGATACTGCAATACCAGGTCGATGCGTGGAGTGGACGGAGCAAGCCCCTATTCCATCTCCCTGTTCCAAAAATCAATTTAATATATGGTCCCCAGGTAGGGGACGTATCAGATATTAAACTGATAAGAACAGATACTACACTTGATCTTAGCCAAAAGGCCGAGAAGCGATACCTGGTAAGGGATCGAAGTAAGGGAGTCATTCCCGGAAACACCACTGTCAATGCTGGTTTTAGCGACAACCTACTGCTTGAACCCGGATATCAAACTATAAAACGTGAGATCTGCAACATAGACGTCTTTTGTGTTATAAAGGCGAATAAAAATATAGATTCTTAAAACATGTTCGAGTACTAGACTTATGTGATCACCATTTCCTGGTCACGTGGTGGAACGTGGACCAATAGGAAACAACTACTATCCGGGAAACAAAAATTCTATTTAAAACAGTGGAGGAGAAGTCTTACATGTCCTCCACCGATCTGTGTGGTGAAAGCGAAGTAGTATTACAATAAGAACTATACTGGGTATGAACATTAAAAACGCTTTCATGTGCCATCTCGTTACATTTCACAGACGCACAGAGCTATGACTCCAGCTGGTGGAGAGCCGACCTCACTGCAATACTTCAGCCGACCTGAGCTACCACCACCACACAAAGCTATTACAGGCTATCGTCCATAAACTGAAGTGTGTGTGTGTGTGAGTGTGTGTGTGAGAGAGAAGCATGTTCCTGTACATTTACTGTTTGTCCAACTGTTCTCAAATTATGTTCAATTTTGTCTTCTTGCATTTAGTAAGAATGTGTCAATTGAACTGATACCTGAAATGAAAGTTTCTAAAAACTAGTCAGAATTTAATTGCAGATATAGAAATACGATTAATTTGTAGAAACTGTAGGTATCTCGTAGAAATAGTATTCATCTCTCGTTTCATTTTCAGAACTAATTCTATATCTATGTGATATCTTTAATTTGACTTTCTACTAGTTAAATCTGAATTGTATACAAGAGAATGAGTTTGGTAACAGCCCATGGCTACTCAAAAGTAGGCTACATTATGGACATGTCGCTCTGTAATCATGACTAGTCAAAACTGCTGTAGATAAAGTATGTAGCCGAGACATCATATCATGACGAGTAAAACTGGACTAACGTTATAAATAAAACTTAAACTAGCTAAAATATTACTGCAGATATCATCAACTGGAGTTTATTAAGCTACAATGGCCGTGCACATCAAGTGTAACGTTAGCCTATTCGTGTCGGTGCGAAGAAGAGTAACGCTAGCCCTTGTCTAACGTTACCTGTAAATTACACGGCCTAGGCTAACAGGTGTGAGGCACTTACAACATAGAAGTACACCTTGGTGTTCTTTCGTCGTTTCGTCTTTGAAAGTATACTGCCCGCTTAACACAACCACTCCAGTTTACCACCATTAGGGAGTGACTACAAGAGAAATGCACTTAGGTAAAAGTCCTTAAAACGCGTCTGAAAAGTTAACCTTAGCTCGATAGCCTTAGCTAGGTCTTGGCCTGTGCCACAAGCTTTCAGCAAAACGTGACAGACTACGATTACTGTTTAAGTGCTATTTTGATTTAACTTTACAACTTAATTGTGATTGAAAAAAAAATATTGGGATTGTACAAACATAGATAACGTAAATTATTTCGTCGAGAAACAAAAACGCCCAGTAGGCACGTTCTACCGTTACGACACAGGAAATTTAGAGCATGGCTGTCAAAAGTAGCCTACGGTTACACGATCCTAAAATAACAGACTTTTTGAATTTGCACTTGTAAGTTAATTGGCAGTCATGTGGACACATAAGTTATACTCTTAGGAAAAGAGAATTCAAATGTATGAAACGTTTGCAACAACTAAACAAGTAAAACATGTTAACATTAGCTTACCTAACAGCAACAAGTCACTGCGGCATTTTTTTGACTTCGCTCTTCACCAAATAATGTTATCCAATAGCTAAAGGTCGGAGTGCGGACCATGTAGATTCAGCCATACAACAGAGCCAGAGAGGAAGTCATTTTGTGTAATTTTGTATGTCATGGATAATAATCTCTGCATATGTTGGTGAAGGGACATAAGTGTGATAAAAATGCATAAATAAGTAAATAAAAAGTAAATAAAAAGTCGTATTTCATTTTAGTTAGCTTTTGACATTCTTCTGTAGTTGAATATGTCCAGCTTACATATAATAACAATAATAAACAATATGAAGAGAGTATGATTCTTTGAAAAAGCAGAAAGGTTTTATGGGTTAGGTGAAGTGGATGTTACTGGGGATGAGGTCAATAATAAATTATAATGTTAAATGTGACAATGTGGACAATGCACGTTGTGAGATATGGAAGGAAGGGCAGCTTGCTGGGTATTGGCTTTAACATGACTTTTTTTTTTAATCAATAAAGCAATCCACGTGAGAACAGGATGGATCACATATATAGCCAATATGTATTGAAAAATTAGACACTTTGAGGGACTGAGATTTATTTTAAAATTTCAGGATCTGCTTTTGTGGTTCTGTTGTATAGGCTATAGCACAAGTGTCATGTTATAATTGATTTAAATTGATTGTTTATAGAGTGGAAATTACTGGCAAAGATTATGTTCAGATTCATGCTCAGGATTGATAAGTAGCCTACCTTTAAATGCCTACATCCCTCAAAATTTGTTGCACAAGACACTTCAAATGCACTCAATAGTTGGTCAACTTGTGTTTTGTTGCTGCTGTAATTTTGAGAAATTAAACTGATGACACTGTTTAAAAAGCCATTTTTGAGGAGACAGATGTGACAGTTCAACAAAATAAATGCAAAAGCAAAAATTGTATTTGGAGAATATAAAGGGAACATCACATGGATGACAGACTGACAAGATAAGAAATCTTTTCTGGAGAATCTGAGAGTAGGAGAACTAATTATTATTACACGAATTAAGTTAGAACACAAACATGCTTGTTGGGAAACATTTTTGTAAATTTAGGTGGGAAGGAGAATCAGCTGAACACATTATTATTATCAGTGAACATGACTAATAATAATGTAATAATGTGTATTTAATCTCCATAGAGAAGTTCTCTTTTCCCTTGCCCCCTCTTGAGAGGTGAGATTGCATGTTCAACTAACGCCAATGACTGTCAGGAAATCATGATTTGCGCAAGAATTTTTAAACAACGTTTGAACCATGGAAGTATTTGTACCAATGTTACTCTTTTGAAGGATGATCTCTCTGTTAGTCCAGCTTGCCGCCACTGGGTGGCGATAATACAACTTAATTGATGCAAGCCGTCAGGTAGAAGAAGAAGTTCCATTAAGGGAAGTGCCGCAGTGTGTTCCACGCTTCCTGGCGCTGCGTGGATGTTAACGTTACTTGGGTTTTAATCAGCTAATTACTGGGAGTGGGCTTAATCGGATTTTAAAACATTTAACTGGAAACAGAATGGCCTCTGGTAAGAATTTATTTTTTATAAAATTGTATTTTTATGTTTAGGACAAAGGACTTTTGTATGGACAATGGAAAATGTGTCAAATAGCAACCGTTAGCAAAGTTAGCTGCTAGCCGCGAGGCCGCAGGGGCTCTGTCTATTTCATGGGACTTAGCATACTCTTGTGTTAGCAGGAAGAAGTTAGTTAAAAAACAAACAAACAAGCATTTAGCAACACTGTCCATTGTAAGCATGCGTTTGTGCTCACGTTAATGTTGCATTCCAGTAATATTTAATGCAATTAAGTTATTTTGTTAGCGTAACTGAACGTCGTCTTGGTAGCTAACGTTAGCTAGTTAATTTCCAGTGTCTTGCTAACACGAATTCGTCTTTGTTTATACCCCCAGCAGTTTTCCTCTACTGAACAAGAACTATCTGCGCTTGTTTGTTTGGTTGCAGTAAATTGCAACTATAAAATAGCGATATATTACTGTCATAAAATCAATGAGACAATGTTCCAGGAATGGGCGTGTTTCTAAACTGATATTGCTATAATTTACTCCAGGGTTTAGCCTAAGCCAAATCAAAATTGAGCGCCATTTTTTTTGGGAACGGCGTGGTGACGGGCCTTTTTGCTAACGTTAGCTGTCCTAATTAAGCAACCTACTTTAGCATTCGTTAGCTGCTTAGTCACCTTCATTTAGCAGAGCGTTTAGTAATAACGTTGGTTCTTTTCGTTCCCCCATAGTGGATTTAGACATCAGCTTTTGAAGTTAATCTTGTCTTAATTTATCTCTTTCAGATTCGGGCTACGGTCAGCATAATGCTGCACAAAGGTACTGTACAGGAGGCAGTTTATTGAAACAATATACGTCAACAAGCATATTTAATCAACCTTTTAGCTCAGACAAAGGGTTTGAATGTTAATCGAAAACTGAATCTCTCTTTATTATGTTATCTTAGCTATGGATCATCCTACGGCAATCAGCAGGGCGGACAGGTATGACTCCTCTGAATTTGCTTTCGACCTGCTGTTAAGATGTATCATAATTTAAAGTAGGCTATATTTTTTCTGATTATAATTTGCCAAAATTTCCCCCTTTTTTGGGTTGACAGAGTTATGGTCAAGGAAACGGTGGTGGCTCTTATGGTGGGCAGAATTACAGTGGCTATGGACAGCCAGCTATGACACAAGGTATAGTAAAAATGAATGAAACCTTTGACCACGTGGTTACAAAATGCAGCACAGTGAAACTGATTTTAAATAGGTCAATCTTTATTTTATTTTAGATTTATTTGCACAAGTGGGAAAAGTTCGTTTCCTCTCTGAAATCTCAGAGCCTGCAGAAAGTAGGGGGCCTCGCTTAATTTTTCCTGCATGGCTATTCTAACAATAATTCTGCGAAACAATTAGAATTTCAGTTTCATCTAATTAGATTCTGATAGGAACTTGATAACTACACCTCGAGAATTAAATTCCACTGCATGACATTTTAACAAATTGACGTCTTGTGTCAGTGTGCATCAAAGTAGATCAGCGAAAGAAAGAATGAATTGATCTAGATTTATCAGAGCTTTCTAATGAAATTACTGCACATCCCAATTTTATTCTTTCTCAGACAAGGGTAGACCCACAGTATGGTTCTCTCAGTTCAGCCCAGCACTTTAATGCTGACTGAGTGGCTCTGTACAAGCCATACTCTTAAGTGAATAGGAAATTCAAAGTGCCTTACTGTTAGTTTCGAAAGATAACTTTGATCAGATGTGTTGTATCTTGATGACCTCTTATGCCTGAAATAAGCACAGAGAGAGAGTGAGGACTTGTGAGAGAGAGAGTGCTCTGCTAATCTGTAAGATGTTTTTATGACAGTCTCTTATGTCCTCAGTCTAAGTAGCTTAAATTTTGATCTCAGAGTGGCCTCTCTTGTCAACATAACAATTACTCCATGAGCTGTTCCTTTGTTTTTCATTATTATTTATTGGCAATATATCGACTGAGACATCAAATGTTTCAGAATGGTGTGTGAATTTTGCCTTTGACGTTTTCTCTTTTAAACTTCCATTTTCTGTTCTGGCAGAGGGTTATGGCCAGTCTCAGGGGAGCTATGGGCAACAACAGGGCTATGACAGTTATGGACAGCAGGAATCGTCTGGGTAAGACTACTAGCACATCACAGTATCCAGGGAAAAACCCTGAATATTGTAATGCCTCCACATTATAAGATTGTTATGTAGTAATGAAGCTGGATTTGCATATTCTGATATTGACACTTTAAAACCATTGTTGTTTGACACATTGAACTTTTATGTGATCCCATCCATCTTCTCCTGATTTGCTATGAAGACAGATTTAAACATTTAATAATTTACTTTGCTTTCATTTGATTGTGCTATAACCTTTTCAAGGTATGGCGACAAGTCTTCATCTTTTGGACAACAAGGGTCAGCACCGTATGGACAGCAAGGCTCTTACGGACAACAAGGTTCTTACGGGCAGCAGGGTTCCTATGGCCAGCAGGGATCCTATGGTAGTCAACCGCAAGGAGGAGGTGGCTATGGAAGACGGAATGATGGTGAGAATACAGCACTGCACAGTGTGACAGTGTTGTTGCATTTTTCTGTTAAAAACATATGGTGAAAGTATCAATGTATCTAAATGAGTGTCAGAGGCTGCTTTGTCTGGTTTATTCTGAACAGCAGCAGGAGTTCCCTTGGGCATGATCTACTTTCACGGTGCAGTTTTGATTTCTAGTACATGAATGCATTTCCAATCCTTTACTCCTCCAGCATTGAAAGAAGTGGATTGAAAAGTGGTTTCGCATGGAAACTTCTCAAACCATACACATAGTCTGGACAAATCACCTCCATAATGCAGTGTATTTCAAAGTAGACTTTGTAACGTGACACCAGGGGCACTTGTCCTGCAGAAAGAGAGTTTATTGTTGTTGCTATTATTATTATCTGCTGAGGGATGTTTAAAGGTACAGTACCAGTCAAAAGTTTGGACACACCTTCTCATTCATTTGTTTTTCTTTTAATTTTATCATTTTCTACATTGTAGATTAGTATTGAAGACATCAAAACTATGAAGGAACACATATGGAATTATGTAGTAAACAAAAGTGTTACACAAACCAGAATGTTTTATATTTTAAGATTCTTCAAAGCAGCCACCTTTTGCTTTGATGACAGCTTTCCACGCTCGTGGCATTCTCTCAAACAGCCTCATGAGGTAGTCACCTGGAACGGTTTTCCAACCGTCTTGAAGGAGTTCCCAGAGGTGTTGAGCACTTGTTGGCTGCTTTTCCTTCACTCTGCGGTCCAACTCATCCCAAACCATCTCGACTGGGTTTAGGTCGGGTGATTGTGGAGGCCAGGCCATCTGATGCAGCACTCCATCACTCCTTGGTCAAATAGCCCTTACATAGCCTGGGGGTGTGTTTGGGGTCATTGTCCTGTTGAAAAACAACAATCACATCAGTCACAAACATCAACCACTTGTGTAATTACAGTGGTTTGTAAAGCCAATATCAAGTTGTTTCTTCCTGCCGCAAGGTTAAGATACAGAAGTTGCTACATGCCGGAACTCCTTTCCAATTCAAATGAGAAAATAAGAATTTTGTCAAAAGTAAAGCAAAAAGGTTTGTAAGAGGACTTCTGTTAGCTTAGTAGCTGTAAATTTATCAAACTCATTTGAACGTAGATATTCAAATACCGAGTCTGCAAAGTTGTTCTAATTTTCTTTGTCAGTGGAGCAACTCTAGGTCTGGTCGAATGTTTGGGATCTTGGTTTTTTTTAATTTTCTCTGGTCTTTTCATGTGTACTAACAACTGAAGTGGACTCGTGTAACATGGTGTTGTGACATTTTTAGCCCTGTGGAAATTTCAACCAAAGAGCCCATTTAATGGTCAGGATTTAGGAGTCAGGTTAGTGTGTGAAGTCAGTGCTCTCTTTGTTCTCCTTTAGGTGAAGGTGGTGGTCAGGGTGGGAGGTTTGGACGTGACGACAGCGACCGCTCAGAAGGAGGGGGTTACAGAGGCCGAGGCCGTGGTGGTGGTGGTGGCGGTGGCGGTGGCTACGACCGTGGCGGCTATGACCGTGGCGGTTATGATCGTAGTGGCGGCGGATATGAGCGTGGGGGTGGATATGACCGTGGCGGAAGAGGCGGACCTCCTGGTATGGGGTAAGTTGCAGAGTGCCACTGCCCCTAAGGTACTTACATACACAGTGTGAAATCAGGCATGACTTGCTCTAATTCATTAGCATCATTACCCATTCACTAGAAACCATCCACATAGATTATTATACTCACCTCGCATCTGCATTGTGCTCCAGATCCCCAACTGCTATTTGCTATATTTTTTTTTTATTCTATTTTTTTCCCTGCAACCTGATTCACTTAAAGTTGCCACAGATCAGAAACAAAATGGTGTTTCACCCCACGTGCCTGTAAAAATCCAAGGATCGGTTCACACTTAAGTGGTGGTTCCAAATCAAAGTTTGAGATGGCTTGTGTGACATGTTGAGGATCTGCCTTTTATGGACGACAGTACACGCTTGCTCAATCAGGAGTGTCATAGGCACCATTGGCTCCCTTGTACAGTGCTGTCCCAGGCATGGGTATAGGTTTTGTCAATTCTGAAAAAGTTGACAGTTACACTTCCCTGAAGGTTCAGAAGCTCGGTTTGCTCTAGTGAAAATGTTCCTACAATTTTTTTATTTTTGTTTTTTATTTTATTTTTTTTTTTTTATATAATTTTGGACCGAGTTTCAACTAAATGGGTAAGAAGAACAACGCTCTCTACCTTGGGTCTGTTACTGTTTCTCAAAGAGTAGACCCAAGTTAGATTTGAAGATGTAACTGCCAGTTTGGAAACAAAAAAAGGGTGTTTTTCTTTTTTCTTTATTTATTTATTTATTTATTTTATTTTTAACATGAGAAACTTTGGTCCAAGCATTCTGAAGCCAGCAGTTATAAACCATATTTTTCACTAATGTAAATTGGGCTATAGGTCCTATTAAGGTGTTTTTTTGTTTTGTTTTGTTTTTTTTTGACATGTGAAAATAACTGTTCCTCTGTTCCTCAGCCATCGTGTTTGGACTCGTGTAGTAATCGTCCACCCATAATTTGATGCAAAAATCTTTTTCTGTTTATTTGGAATTTTGGGAATATTTTTGCCATGGACTCAAAGCTCTACAATTTTTTTCCATTATATGATTAGAATATATGCTACTTTTACATATCTTTATAGTCTACCGAAAGCCTTTATATGCAGGCAAGCGACGCTTTTCCAGCACATCTATGTAATTGGACCCTCATACAGAACAACTCAGAAATTTTTAGTCTGCTGTTATGTCTGGCTGTTTGCCTGATAACATTCACCAATGGCAGCTTCTATTTTTTTTGCACAGTTGAATAATCTCCAGCAGCCATACTTTTTCACTGACAGGAGGATTGTTTTTGGCCTGGTCTTTTGCTGTGTTTCTTTTTGAGCAATCGAGACTCCATGGAAACAGTGTCCTTAGACCTGGAGCTACATCTTGAGCTGCTTCATATTCAACAGGTTTCATTCAAGTGATGTATATTTGACATGGAGAACATGTGTTTTGTGTTAACATGGATCTACGTTTTATACTACAGGTGGTCAGAGTGATTGAAATAAAACTTGGACCTCAGTTAAAGGAGCTCATAAACGCACTCAGTGGAAGATTGTTTATCAGTTGCCACACCCCTTCAAACCAATTTGGTCCTTAATGTTGGAAAACAAAATTTTGCTGGATTCACAGCTCTTTGTATCCAATCTGGCCATGTAACCAAAACAATACCAAATTCAATAACCATGCTAAATGGTGATCCAGTGACATGTGATAACTGAGTGTCTGCATTCGTCAGCCTGATTGTTCAGTCGGAGCTGCCTAGTAGTCTGTCCATTGCTCTCTTATGTCAAAGACTAACGCATTCCCTCGTGTGAGACATTTCTACCATAGTCGCACACCATGGCAGGAGTGCATACTGATGGGGATGTAGGGGAGCTTTGAGCTCTCAGTTGGGACAAAGGAAAAGCCATCATATCTCCAATTTTTCCTCTGCAGAGGTGGTGACCGTGGTGGCTTCAAAAATTTCGGTGGTAAGTGACGAGCATCAGAACTGTGTCGGTGGGGGAGAAAAGAACTTGAGTTAGCAAAAAAGGGAAAAGGGAAATCAAACTCAGTGAATGCCACCATTTTCATGTCCAAATCCCAAGGGACTCCACTCTTAGCAGGATTTCTCATAAATGCACTTCAGATATGGTACAGAACATGGAGCCTGACTTGTAAAATAATGGTATTGTTGCATGAAGACAAGGGTTGATTGTAAGAGGCAGAGGAGGACAGAGGTGTGCCCAAGACGAAGAAGGAAAACATACTAGAACTGGAGACATTTTGGTGGTTTTTATTTCTTTTCTAAGCTCAAAACAAAACCATTCTGGTCTTGTTGCAAGGTGTTGGTATATGATGCAACCGTTCCAAAACACACACCAGAAAGCTGTAAACATTGACTTTGTTGGAATGTTTTTGTAAAATTATCCTTATGCTTCACATTGGTAGGGATGAAGTTAATTATTGTTTTGTATGTAACAGTACAAATATTCTAAGATGCCTTGCTCATCGGTTCCCTTCCATCCTCTCCTCTGATGTTTTACAGGCTCTCGAGACTTCGGCCAAAGGGATGAACCTGGTAAGAAGCACCTCAAAGTAGTTAGTTGATAGTTGGGTTGTTACACACACAGTTGTATTACCGTCCAGAAAATGTGTGCATAGCCAGGAGTGTGCGCTCCAAGACAAATGCAAATGGATCTGCATAGCACAAGATTCTGAGCTGCAACTCAAAACCAAAGAATGTTTTGAAAAAGGCACAACATGTTTGTTAATGATTCAAGAAACATTGTCACTATGCAACCACATAGTGACATCTTTCACAGGCCCGGCAGGTGAAGCTGTTGGCATAGTGATACAGAAACAACAAGTGTGACTGGTTAGCAAGCAAGAGGCTGTAAAAGAGCATTGATAATGAAACCTTTTAGGGAATAAAACCTGTTTCTGTGCATGTTCAAAATTTTTTAGTCGCCACTCAAAATCTTGTTTTCTGAGTGCAGATCCACTTGCATTCATTTTGGAACGCACACTCCCAGCTACTCATACAACGACTCAATCCTGTCAAACCTGGATGATTGATTACACTCTTATGGAGGAGTATTTATGACTGTAAAAGAACCCATTTTATCACTTTTAAGTAATCATATTACTGATTAACTGTCTCATTACATATGTGTATGACTACTTCACATGCACACAATTGATGGATTCCTATGATAAAGCTTGTGTCTGAGTTCATCGTGTAATGCTTATTGAAGCCCTTAGCAGTAGTCTTGTGCTCATTTGAGTAAATTGGTCCCACACGGTGCCATATTTATTGAATACAAAGGACTAATGGTTCCTGAGACTCTAGTTGCTGATGTTGGTCTGTCCATGTGTTTTGACCACAGCTGGGGAACAGGACAACTCTGACAACAACACCATCTTTGTCCAGGGACTGGGAGAAGAAGTCACAACTCAGCAAGTGGGCGACTTTTTCAAGCAGATTGGCATCATCAAGGTATGCCATCAGTCTGTGTTAGGGATGCACATTTAGGAATTTTATTAAATCATTTTTACATAAAATGATCAATTTTCGATTGTTGTTTGGCCCAAACTTGAATGATAGATCATTGGATCATCATCATTCCATTTGTAGCATGTTACTACAAGAACAAGATGTATGGAGGTTTGAAGTAAAAGCTCTTTGCTGTCGATTTCAGTATGGCCTTTCTCCCCTGCAGTAGTGCCTACTAGTAGACCATAAAGGACTGGTTCATTCATAAAAAACATCAAATCATTTGATCATTAAGGATGATCGACATGACACTTAAAAAATAATCAATATTCTGTTTTTCATTCTACATTTCATTCTTTGCTCTGCATCTTTGTCCCTCCATGTCTCACAACTACTAGTACTCCTATCCTCCTGCCTTTGTAAATTTGGCTGTAGCAAATACTATGTTCACATCATGTGGGAATGTTGGGCGGCACAATTTGATGGCTCAAACCAGCAACTCGAAGTATTAATGATAGTGATGCACTCCTGATGTTTTTGTGCTTGTAGGTTAACAAGAAGACCGGCCAGCCCATGATCAACCTCTACTCTGACAAGGCCACTGGCAGGTTAAAGGGAGAGGCTACAGTGTCATTTGATGACCCACCTTCTGCCAAAGCTGCCATTGAATGGTTTGACGGTACGAACCGTGTCACACTTAATCATTTTTAACA
>OMLF01012754.1:15491-27991 GCA_900302615.1 Holocentrus rufus | reverse complement strand
GTATGAGAGAACACCTCTTGGTGGGCAAATGAAGATTCATGTGAGAAGAATTACTCTTGCACTATAGGAGTAATGCTGTATGTGTCTTTTTTCATTTCTATTTTTGTATTTTATTCTATTTATTTATTATTTTAATACTGTTCATTTTACTGCATTTTTACTGTATTTTCTGTAGTTTTATTCTGCAAAGCACTATATATTGCTGCTGCACTTATTACTTTTACTGTAAAGCACTTTGAATTACCTTTGTGTGTGAAACATGCTTTGCTGATGCTTAAAGACATCAACAAATGTGATATGTTCTCTAAAATGACTGTGGCTTATTGTAAATAGTGCTCTCATAGACTTTGTCAAGGACTCATTGTCCTAGCCAGGCCAGCAGAAAGCCATCTGATATTGACCAGCTGGCCTGTGTTTTCCATGGAAACTAATGCTAATGCACTCTCAACAGCCTCATTCATACTAATTCATTGACGAAGGCACATCAAGGCAGGCCCAATATTCTATTTGTTTGCCATTGTTGTTTGCATCAAGACAAATGAGTAGGGAACCATTGCATATGTTTAAATATGCTGCTCAGCTTGATTCAGAAGGAGAAAAAGACTCAGGTTAAGAAAAAAAAATTCCATATAACAATAAGGTACATTCTTTA
This sequence comes from Holocentrus rufus, assembly GCA_900302615.1. Taxonomy (NCBI): domain Eukaryota; kingdom Metazoa; phylum Chordata; class Actinopteri; order Holocentriformes; family Holocentridae; genus Holocentrus; species Holocentrus rufus. The sequence continues at coordinate 27,339 of OMLF01012754.1, read as the reverse complement.
TCTGGATGGCAATGCATCTACAAATGAAAACATCCACCAGCGTGTTTAAATGGAAGGCATCTAAATCAGCTACATTCCTACTGCTTCAGCAATAAGGATAAGGTGGGTGACAGTAAGAGAAGCAAGGTTTTTGACCAGAGGGTTACCGCTTGTCTTGAACTCCCACACTGGTTGAGAAAGTGTGGATGGAGGGGAGTGAATGACTGATCGACACAGAGTATTATCGAGAGGCCCTTGAGCAAGACACTTAACCTTGTCAGTAGCTGTGAGCAGATGACTGGTTGTACTGGGCAGCTGGCCTCTAAGTATAAAGCACAGAGTTGATAGAAAAGGAGCTAGAAAAAAAAAGATTAACCCTCCAGCAATTTGGCTGGAGCAAGTGATGATTAGAAAGAGGAATTAAGTTTCCCAGAACTTATTAAGTGGACATAGAAGTAGCTCACTCATGCACTTCTCTTAATCTGTGTTGCACTTTTTTTGTTGTTTGCATTAGGAGTGTGTAACAATCCATCGATCTGGATCGATATAGCGATTCAATCATAAACTATCCAATATCATTGATGGAAAGTGAAAACGTTGATCGATATAATAATTTTTAAGATACACCTTCATTTTGAAATTCCCATGGCACGTCTATGTGCTGTGTCATCATTTTCATCCAAACGCCCCTCCTTGCTAAACTTCCAAACAGTGGTAGCGCCAGGCAGACAACAGCAAGCAGCCAAGAAAAAGACAATGGAGATATTTACTCCCCTCTCTGGAAGAAATCCGCATATCGTCTCACATCGATCGCAGACCCCTGAATTTAATTGAATCATGATCTTATCGTGGCAGATTTTGCAATCTCAACAAATGTGGTATCATTGTCCAAAGAATCCATGTAATATCGTATTGTGATGAAACTTGTGATTTACACCCCTAGTTTTAATGCTATAAAGCTGTACTAGGCAAGATATTTTAATACACACACACCTGTATCACCAGCCTAGATCACACAGTGGGGCTGCAACAGAGAGAAGTGTCCCATCCCAACTAATTAGGATCCACAGAGTCACCCTGCTTGCCCAGATTTTCAAATTCAGATGTCGATATAGTCAGTGGTGGAAAAATGTCTCTACCCACAAGAAGCGATGACTCATAACTTAAGGGTGAAATACAAACTGTGTCCTAAACAGCAATGAGTGAGCGCTCTATTATAAGAAAGCTGGGCTGCCAGTTTTGGATCTTTTGCCTTTGTTGGCCCTTGGTCAGCCCGGGCTCCTTCATTACAGACATCTTGCAGCATACAGGCAGCTCCCTGTGGCCTAGTGATGTTATAAATCACTTATTATAAGCCAAACACATCATTGTATTGATGCATCTCCATCCTCAACACTCATCTAAGGTCGCCAAAGGCTGCTTTTATTTATTTTTTAAGAATCTTTTGGAGCTTTTGTAGATGTATAATCATTATTTTATTGTTTTACTATCCTTCTATGGTTGTGTGTCTTCTCTGTGGTTGCTCTCTCTGTTGCTCTGTCTGTCTCTTCTCTCTCATCTGAGCTGTGCGACTCGATGCTGACTCTTCCCCCTTTGTTGTTTATTCATTCTTGTGCATTCCCATTGGCTGGCAAGCTGTCTGGCTCAGCTCTCATCCGCATACATTGCCAAAGGACCACACCAGTAATATGAGACTGGGGAGTGGATCTATGCAAATGACATGCAGATTTGAAAAGGCCTAAATCCATCTGTGAAAGGCTGAAATGCAACATTAAAGCGGTGCCGTCTGAAATCTCAGCTGAAATGTGCAAAACAGAATCATGCTATCACATACTGTTCAAATTTTATTAAAAATAAATAAGGCATGGCATCTGGGCCCCCGGGCATGCCCATCGAATTTAGAGGCTTAAAAATATAAAAAACTAATATTTTAAGAGACAATCAGTCAAAAAAAAAATGTACTGGTGACTCTCAACAATCATGGGTGCAAAATGTCACTCTGTTCTGAGTTAGCTCAATTAACTTATGAATTACTGCACTGCATATTTGCACAGCGCTCGTTTATTCAGAGAAGATTTCAGTGTTGTTAGATAGCAGTAGCCAACCTTAGCTGAGGTTCAGCCACTCTTCAGTCACACTTCATGTTAATTTAGAGATTGAAATAATGCAGTGTTACTTATTGTGAGTCACTTTGACCACTATAATGTGTGTAATGAAAGAGGTGTCCTTTTATTGTGTTATTTGAAAATACAATACTTTATATTCTACATTACAGCTCTTCTCTGACGTGCAAATACAACTCATAAATGTTCCATGCCGCTACGCCAACTCTCCCCAAGGGGGCCCCATGAGACATTTGAGCTCTAGGTCTATGGTGGGACCCCAAAATGGCTAGAGCTGACACTGCCTTTGGTGTGCTTTGTTACGGAGCAATCACAGAGCAGCTGGGTTGGTAAACATGAATGTGATGTCTGCTTTTTTCCCCCTGATGTTGCAATACATGATTTCTGGGTACTTAATTCTTTCAATTTAAAAGTGTTCCATCCCGCTGTTATTTGGGGCTCCCAACATGCAAAGCTGCCTACTGCAGTGCTAATGATTGAATAAAAAACATTCAAGCTGTGTCAATAAATAGAATTCTGGCCCCATGGTTGCAAAATTTAATTGTTTTATTGCTGTTTTCCTGAAATTAGTCATTGTTTTTCCTGTCCAATGATGGCCAATTAAAATTCAGGGGGTAATTCCTATAGGCTATTCAACGGTAACGTGTCAGAGTCCCCTTACATATTGCAAGCTGCAAAAAGTATATGCATAAAGTCTAAAGAACATGAGTATAATTTGGACTCCATGTGTAGAAATGGCCTTACACTCTTTGTTCAAGCTTAGTCATCTCCCATCTGGACTCCACTGTGCACCGCTATCCTGGCTGAACTCCCATGCATCCATCCTCTAGAATGGACAACAAAAAGTGCTGTCATCATTTCGGGGCCACTGGTTCATGCCTGGTTCCTTTTATTTTTTGCCTGCTCCAAAAATGACTAGGGTTTCTGGTTCCTCTTTACCAACTGTTTCGTCCTTTATGCGAAACCATGAAATTAGAAATGTAACTTGTCTAATTCATTATATGGGTTATTGGTTTATGGCCCTGTGATGGACTGGCGACCTAGCCAGGGTATTTTCCTGCATCCCCTCCAATACATGCTGGGATATAGGCTCCAGCCACCTGTGACCCTGAGTAGAAATAAGTGGGTACAGTTGGCTTAATCTATTTAAAACATAAACTGCTGGGTGCAGATTTCCCACTCATGGTAGGGAACTCACCTGAGAGAGAAGCATAGCCCAGCTAGGCCCTACTGTTGTGTACCAAGATGCACACATTTATCATTTCACAGACTGATAAACATATTTGAATCAATTGGATCTCAAGAATCCTGAGAGATATAAGATCACATTTTAGGGTAAAATATCTGCTCCTAGCTACCAGTCTAGCAAGCTAGCCTCTTGTGAATTAGCTGACTTCACTGCTAAATTCAAACAGTTGTTGCACTTAGGTCTAGTTTAAATCTTCCAGGTAAGTCCATATAGTGTCTCTCCTTTGTGTGGTTTTCATGGCTGCTATACGAACAAGGTCAATTGTTGCTGCCCTTGTAGCCTTCACTCTTCTCAAATTCTCCTGTATAAATATTTCCCATATTCTGTGCACCCTGTGGCTGCTCGTATCGAGTTCAAACCCACAGAGCTGGCGTACAAGGCTGCTGGGGGACCTGCATCATCATACCTCCGGGCCATGGTCAAGCCATACGCTCCTGCTCTCCGCTCTGCTACAACCGGCAGCTCGGCCTCACCTACAGGGACCTGGACATCGCTCGGCCCTTCTCCACTCTTCTTCCTCCCGGCTCCCCAGTGGTGGAGTGACCTTCCAACTCCAGACATGTCAGCAAAATCACTCCCCAGTTTTTATCGCATAGAAAGATTTTTACTTGAAAATTGTGCAGGCAGTTGAGAAGAGCGTCTCATCCCCACAGGGTGTCTGGTGTCATTATGGTCACTAACCCCTCTGGCCATGTACAGAGAATAATGAAACAAAACGAACTATTTCACCTAAAATTTCACAAACTGTTATAAAATACTACTACTACTACTAATATTACTACCACTTTTAAAACTACTACTGCAACAAGAAGTACTACTAACACGAATATGATAATAATAATAAAAGTGGGGATCCCTGGACCCCACTTTGAGAACCACTGTTACAGTGAATTTGTAGTTATTTGTGGTTAATTTGATACAATTAACATCTATAATTGTGTGTGACATTAAACATGAATAAAGACGATTAATTAAGTCTTAGCACAGCAGAGTAACTATTCTTGTGTAATTAGTTTCGTACTAGGCCCATATTGAGCAAATATGAAGGGTTTAAATCAGGTGTAACAACTTCCTTACTAACCCTTAGTAAGCCTTAATTATGGGGTTATGAGGAGAAACTACTACAGTTATTATGTAAAACAGTGCATGTGCAATGAGGAGCTAGTAAGTACTCAATAATGACTAATACACAACAAATAAAACACTAATACTCCACTAATAAACCAGACTTACCAGAATTTCTTGTTTCCAGTGCAACTTAACTCAATCACATGATTGTGACACTAAAATGGAGTGATCTACCCTAAATCAAAATATCACTGCTTGTCACAAAAACAAGACAGCACTCATATGGAAGCTTTGGCCTCTTTATGCTAAGCCCCATCCCCTTTCAATGATGCTGTTGTCATAGGACAAACCCCTTTGGGCCAGTCAGCGGTTGGTCTGTGTAGCCTTGACCCATGACCAACTTTCTTCCATGATGTTACATAGATGCATTTGGAAACGATGACCCTATTTGTGTTAAGCCCCGCCCACTGCCATGCTCCTTTGAGGCTGATTGGCCAGAGAAGTCACATAACCCCCTGCCTCCTTGGTGAAGGTAATTATTTCACCTCACTTTTTTTTTTTTAAGGAAAATGAGACTTGAAGACTCAATGCTACACTGGGTTACTTGTTAAGATGGCCATATTTGCAGTGTATTCATTTCTGTATAATGTATCTATCATAGGCACAGGTGTCGGCAGAGAGGACTCCATCTTTATGTCTTTTTTTGCACTGAGAATCAACACTTTCTGGTCATTGGCTGAGAGTTTTGAGAGATTTTGATAGATACCACAGAACAGCTGATCTAACCTCTAAAGACACTTTATTCAGTACATCCTTCACTGGATATCCATCCACTGTAACATTTTATGAAGTGAAGTGCAGCTGCTGCTACACCAAAGGCACAACTTTCAGAAGTGATGCAGGGATTCAAGGTTGGCTGGTTCCTGGTCTGGGCGATATTACCCTCTGGAGGGAGGGGGCATCAATCTCGCTCGTCTGGCAGAACAAAAGCCTATGTGTTTGCAGTCTGGGAGTTTTTCATTTTTTTCTTTATTTAGTTCTTTTTTTTTTTTTTTTTTTCTAAGGCCTCCTCCGCTGACTTTCATTAAGAACTCAGTAGGGTTCTGCAGTGTTCCAGATAGCATCAGATACACACAGGGAAAAACATCAAAAACAAAAAAAAAGAAAAAATTCCTCAGATCAGACAAAATGAGAAACAAAATCAGAACATTCCCTTTGAAACAAGAATAGTGTGTGTGTGTGTGTGTATGTGTGTGTGTGTGTGCATGCGCGTGCGTGCAGTGTGTTTGTGCCGGGTGTCAGAATGTCCCCTCCCTTGCTTTCAGTCTTCTGTTGGACAAAAGCTCCAAAAAATACTGCAAGATGTTTCACTGTGGGAATAGATGAATAAGAGATATCCCAACCACCACAGGCACCACGGAGAGAATTGCATTAATGTGATCTTAATCTCTGATTTATCTGCCAACAAGATGCTTCACTTCGTTCATTTGCTCAAATTAAGTTAATTGACCCAAAGATTTAGGAAGATTAAATCCGGTCGAGCAACCGAGTTCAACGTCTAAATTTTCCGCTTAGATTTTCCACTTCGCTCTCAAACTTTGACTTTGAACTTCCTCCAGGCTGCCTCCCTTTGACTTGGGTTACTTTGCATTTGCTTCCTATGGGCAGGGATCCTCTTCTTCTTCTCTCTTTCGCGATCCTCTGACCGCTCGACGACCAAGACCTTCCTCTGGCGCTCGCCGCAATTACAAAACATGATTAATTTACCTGGAACCCATTCGCTGTCGCACATCCAGCGGGCCTGATGAATATGATGCAATCTGTCTCTGATGGCCTCTCCCTCTCTCTCTAAGCCTCCTATGTCCATCACACACTCTTTCTCATTACCATACACAACCTTTCTTTCACAAGGTCAACCCTCGAATGTTACATACAATAGATTTACAATTTTTACTCTGCCAGATAATAAAGTCAGCTCTTTGCAAAGGGAATGCAATCCTTCTTGGTTTATTATAATTAGCAGCTCTGTCGTCCTATATATAAATTGGATCAACCCTTGGAGAATAGCATCTCAGAGAGAGAGGGATGCAGACAAAACTGAAAGGGGGGGAGCAAATGAATCAAGAGAGGGAAGAGACAAAGATAAAGGGTGGTGGTTGAGGGGGCAGCAAGCGCCAAAGCAAGAAGAGGAAAAAAAACGTGGGAGGGCGGAGATAAGTAAGGTGTGAAATCTGGAGGAAGACATGACGAGGGGAAGGGAGTGAGGGATGAGGAAGCGGTAGAGAAACGGGATGAAAAAAAAAAGCACTGATTGCTTTAAGAATCCAATTTATCCCAAACTCTATCGCTGCTGCTGAGAAAGAGAGATTTTAAAGATGCAGTCTGATCAACTTCTCTCTCTCCAAACAACCTCGCCACACAGAAGTTGTGCAACTGCGATTAGCTATGCACCTCTGGGAGAGAGATTTATAAGCTCTTCGCTGCTGTTTTTTTGTTGGGTTTTTTTGTGCATCTGACCTAGACTCAAGTTATTGGAAGAAGTGCTGTAGCGGGGCAAAGTACTGTTTCATGATGACAGGCTTTTTCATTGTGGAGCGTCAATTATTAATCCAGGCTCAAGCCGTGATAACATTTTTAGAGATATTTCAATAATTAAGCTTTTGCACAAACAGTGTCTTTAAATAGAGAGAGAGCGAAAGAGGAAAGGAGGAAAAAAACACATGCTTGACAGCGCAGTGTGTGTTTTTTCTTTGAGTTTGGTCATTATTCTGCACAGTGCTGAGAGGAAGTGAAGTGTGGCAGGTGAGAGCATCTCGACTAGACAGCTGTCAAAGCCACTCGGAATGCAAGGGCAGTCCGGGAGGGCAGCAGCGCCGGTGGAGGCCTCAGCGCTTTGACTGGTGAGGAGCAGTAATAGTGTACAGCAAACACACACACACACACACACAAACACAGGAGCGGGCATACTTGTACCTACACCTGCATGAGTTGTCGCATTTCCATAGTAACCAGTGATTGATCCCCAGAGTTATGCAAAGAGAGAAAAAGATTGATAATGACAGAAATGAAGGGTAGAGGAAGGATAGAAAGTGACGATGGAGTGGGTGAAAAACAGCAAATATGCGCACAGAGGGACAGACAGACATGCCTGGGGAGGGATAAAAAAGGGGAAAAAAATGGCCTGTTGTGAGTGTGACAGTGTTTGAGGCAGATTGCTGCAAGGAGAGGGAAAACTAGTGTCATACCACGGGCTTTCATACTCAATTTCAAATAACTGCTCTTAGCTTACATAACATGACTGTGGGTCTGTTTTGTTTGCAAGGAAGATTCCTTTCAACTTTGTACCTGGTTAGCAAGAGTCCAAAAGTTAGATTCAGTTAACCTAACAAAGTGTCACATGACTAGAAATTCATGCAGCGCAGTAATGCCTGCTATCATGGTTATTAAGATTCAAGATTCTTGTAACATAATGAACTAGCTTATTGCTAGCGAGCTATTGCTGAACTGGGTTACTTCTGCTGGGATGACTTGCTATGCTAGGCAAGTTACCATGCAACCATGAAAAATTAAAAAAATAAAGCATTTTCAAGCTATGAAGGGACACACAACTGGACTTAACTAAAGTAACTCAACCATAGTGACAAATTTAAATTAAAACATACAGGTCTCTATTTACATTTAATAAACTTTATTTTCGAATTGCAAAACTCGCTCTTTACCAGTGTGTCTGTTCACTATTGAAACAACCAGATGTAAGGGTTTTCAGCTACAGTCGTATGGAATATCCTATGCAGTTTTCCTTACAAGTTTAAAGTTAAAATCAAGGAACAACTCAACTATGCTTCCTGCTGTAATGAGACAGTCCCAAGTTGCCATATTTCCTAAAAATGCAGCTTAAATGGCAAACTTCTTTGCAAATGGGACAGTGTTCGAGTTACATGGGCGCCAATTGGAGCTGAGCACCCATAAAGAGAGGTCTGGGCTCACTTGAAGAAAATAAATTCATACATATGTGGGGGTTGCTAATTATACATTAACAACAACCATTGTAATGCATTTTTTAAACACAATAATAATTATTATTGAGATAAATATGCTAAAAGAAATATATTTTCCAAAAGACCTATATTCTGTCGTGGATGAAGGCTGTACTTCACCAGGCCACAATGGCCTGGTGAATGCAGTATTACGCCAGTCATGCCTGTTGAGAGCAATGCGGGGGTCATGAACATTCAAACCAATATGGAAGAATCAGCCAGGCTATTGAAACTTTGTTGTTGCAATATTTTTGGGGAGTTTGGAAATATTGTAGTTTACTTCAAACAATTTTTGCAAGTAGTGTGGGCTTCAATGTGTGTAAAATTTTTGGACTATGTAAGGTGCAGTGAACTCTGTTTGTCTCTCTCTCTCTGTCTCTCTCACTCGCACATTATTTATTTATTTATTTAGTCATTCATTCATTTATCTTTGCCACTAATGTTAGTTATTTTAGAGACCTGCACAAAGCTCAGATTATAACTCAAATCCTGCCTGTAACCCCTTTTAAGATGCTGTGTCTCTTTTCTCCATCCATCCATCTTCACAAGCTTGCTTTCAGTAAGTTTCAGTTATAGTCTGTGCCTTTGAATTTTAACTGATGCATCTTACCAAATAACAGTCAAACTGCCTGTTTGGGTTTCTGATGGCAGTTAATGACTGAGCCCTGCTGCTATAACTCCCAACATTATCCTTGTTGTTTCAGGTGAATGATGTAAGATTTGCTTATTGTTGTGGCCATGCTGACAAATTCCATCACGGGCGTTCAAATTCAGGTCTCATCATGTTGGCTGAAAGCCTCTGGAGGATCCAATTTTTGTAGCACACATCCTTGTGATCCTGACTGAAATTGAAAAAATGCACCTCCAAGCAGCTTTTTCCTGTTCCCACAGCGGTCAGAAAACATCACACCTGGCTGTGTCACATGTGGGGGAAAAACAGCATTGGTACACTCCCAGCTCGCAGTGTGAACAGAGCCACAGGAGCGATGGGAGAGAGGTAACAAGAAACAAACAGCCCACAGATAAGAGAGGGATCAGCTAAGAAGAGGGAGAAGAAAGCAATAAGTGGATCGTCAATCTTATGAGGGAATCCTCTGAGAGATGCGTTGAGTGTTATCATAAAGGGTTTGTAACAAATGCTTAATCTTTTGTATAATATAGGGGCCAGAAAAAATATGTCAATCATCTGTCTATATATGATGAGAGAACATCGACCATCCGTTCTGATCAAACACTTGTAATCCCATCGCAGAAAATCAGTCTGTCTCAACACCACATGCAAAAAAACAACAGAAGCGCAATTGTGTGGCAACATGAAAGGATTCACACTGCCAGCCACATACTTTCTTTTCAAAAGGAATAAGTAATATGCACAAAACAATAGAATACATAATATCAAGTACCTGATTCCTAACATACGGAACGCATTCATTATTAATGAGTTCCTTCTTCCGAAACCAATTATGCGTTGAGTGTTTTCCCTCTGTACCGAAAAGGGCATATTCTGTGCTGTCTGTCTTTGTGTACAATGAACCTCAGCATGCTGAAACCCCGCTGTCTCTCTCTGCAGGCCGACAGTCCTGCACCCCCACCGTGGCAACCTGGAGACCCTGCTGGCCTGCTACTCATTTATTTATTTATTTATTTTCCAGCTGATGCGCTTTCCTGTGAAGAAGATTATTGTGCTTCTGATAAAGCGTTTAAGTTGCCGCAAGGTCAACGTAATTCCTGCTCCAGATAAAGCAACACATAGAGGCCTGCTGGCGCTCTGCTTGGGGGCTCTGAAGCCAGCCGATAAAACTGCACCGGGGGAAGGATTCTCGGAAAAGATAAGGGTGGAGAAGAAGAAGGAGAAGAAGAAGAAGAGGAGGAGGAAGTGGGGGGAAGATGGATCACCAGCATCCGCAGCCAACAGGACATCATCTGTGACTGCTGCAGGCCACCCACACAGGAACAGGCACAACGACAGGCCGTTTACTTATCTACCTTGGCCTACTGAGCCTTAGGGGTCGAGGATCATTAGAGATAAATGCTACATTTTTCCCTCATGTCTGCTGCTGTTGTGCGGTGCATTGCCATGGTAGCAACTGTGATGTTTATTTCCACTTAGTGCACGCAGCACCTGAAACCTGTGATGAAATATGCATAGAACACTGTTGGTGGGTAATATTAAATCAAAGGAATATATTTTTACCACACTGTAAGCATGAACTGAACACATTTATGGATCATGTACAGAAGTCCAGGGAGTATCTGCTACAAAAACTAAAGTTTTTATGTCACCTCTCCATCAGATCAGTCCAATTTAGCTTCCAAGATTCAGTGCAATGTTTCTCCCTGCACGTTTGGCTGCTGGATCAGGAGCCACCACAACAAAGCAACTCTGCCCTCTTCAGGATCAAACTGAAATTACATGCCGTAGATCTTGTTCTCCACAGACTCAGATTTGGTGCAATTACAGTTACAGATGCAGTTACAGTGAAATTCAAGCCAGTTCTACCCCCCAGTTCATTAACGTTGAATGAAAATGAATGTGATTTTGTGAGAGTTGATTGCACTGTGTAACATTTATCCACACCATTTGCTTTTCTCTAATACAATCAAAATCAAATAATTTAAATATCAATACACTGGTAAAATAGAAGATTTTGAAGGATTTGATACATTTTTACTGCTTGACATGCCTTAAAACTAATTTATTCCAGAAACTGATATGGCAGTAATGAGGAGCATATTTTGATACAAAGCAGTTCCTCTAATTTAAATGCAATCAGGTACAAAAGCAATGAAGTGGCAAATTTTACACTAACTGAAATAAACAAGGCTTTTATTAGAGTGCATACCACAGTCGGCACCTTTGAACATAAAATTTATTGGTGCATTGCATTACCCAAGGAATGAGTACATGATAGTAATAAAAAATATATGCATTTAAATAATGCAAAGGAAAGAACACCACATACACGGCAAGGCATTGTTGACCTTATGACAATAATACAACCTTTCGTAGGGGGAGAGAGAGCATTTCCAATTCTAAAATGATACAGATCAGTGGAGGTAGGTAAGTGTTTCAGCATCTTCCAGGGGGCCGTTTTATTTGCCATCTTGTATCAAGAGCTCCAGGATTACTGTGCTCAAGGAGCTGTGAAATCTCTTCCGACACCTTGAGCCACTGAAACAACTGGTGTCCGCCTCTCCTATCACAGAAACACACACTGGCCGGCGTCCATCCTGAATAACAAGGAGACACCCCCCACCCAGAGAGCAGTTATCAACACACACACAAACATACACACACACACTGTCAAAAGGATTGGGAGCTGTCCTTTTTAGACTTCGAACCACTAACCTGACATGCCACCAATCCAATTTGTGTCAACTGCTCCCGCCCC
>OMLF01012754.1:0-13585 GCA_900302615.1 Holocentrus rufus | reverse complement strand
ATTGTCCACAGGAGGTGATGGGGACAGCGGGGATGGGGGGCGAGCGGGGGATGGCTTTGAGATGCATGAAGGCCTCTTGCAAAACCTTGTGGGCTGATTATGCGTCCAAGCAAATGCATGCGCCAAACGGATATTAAATCAACAGAGCTTATTGCCATGCCAGTGCAGGACCAAGCCGGAGCGTGGGTGAAATACGTCTGCAGCTCACTCCTATAAGCACTTGAGGCAGTGGGGGAATTACATTTCTATGGGGGCTCTGGATGAGTTAGGCAATCTTGCTTTCCGTGGCGATGATTAATAGTGATGGTTCCATAAATTGTGCTGTCTGAGAAATATATTGCTGCCACAGTATCTGTTGTTTTTCACTGAGAGGCTACTATGCCTTTGAGGTCAGTAATTGGATAAGCAGTCAACAATGGAACGGGCCCCAGAAAAAAACAAACAAACAAAAAAAACCACTTGCCCTACAGTGGACCGAGATGGGATCTATTAAAATTAGTTCTAATTTACCAAGCTTGTAGTGTAAAATTAAAGGGACAGTTCACCCAAAATACAAAAAAAAAACAAAAAACAAAAAACAAAAGAAAGAAAATAGATATATACCCACCTCTTAGTTTCCCCCAGTTTCTGTGTGATTTCACAAGGTCTCCCATCTGTCAGAAAGTTCCTGTCTCATGGCAACCCAATACAATGGAGTTGGATGGGTATTTTGTTGTGGAACTCAAACTGTCAAAAATTGAAATGTGAAGAACTCAACTGCAACAGCTCTTTCCAAAAACATAATGACATAATCCACAACCACTGGGGGTGAAGAGGTTTTTTGAGAACTATTTCCTGCCAAAGAGTACCGCAAAACTGTATCTATCAGCTTCAAATTCATACTTGCTGGTGGCAGTTAGATACAGTTTACTTCTTGGGTTAACTGGTCCTTTAAGTTTAAGAAATTTGAGATTATCTCATCTAGCCAACGCCTTTCTACTCCTACAGCTTTCTCAACTCTTGGCTATTTTTTGCCTATTTTGACTCGGACTTGTCATAGGTTTTACTCGCCTATCCAAAACATTTTAAAAGATATACGTTGTACGATATATGTTAAGAGATGCACCCTGTCTATGGTATGTAATCGTCCTCAAACCTCTGCGTTCTGAAGAGTCAAAATACTGACTGATATTTACTCCTTAATTATTAGTTTTACAGTTGGGAAGACGTGCAATGTACATTGTTGTTCTTGGTCTGCTCTGGTCTCAGTCTTGACTTTGTCGCAACATCATTTTGACTTAGCCTTAGTCTAGACTTGGAAGGGCGGTGGTCTTGGCTACAGGCCTGACTGAGTGCAAGTTTCCTCAGTGTAACACAGACAGACGGGGAGCCTGGCTGCAGCTGAGCTCAGTTTCTGACTGAAACTCACTGAGTGAAAAATCACAGTGACACACACTTTACTTATCTGCATGGTAAGTGCTATAGATTTTAGTGTTAGCTTATTGATGAACTGACTAAAAATGAGTTATTACGCACTTTGCCAATTGCCTGTTTAGCAGGATCTCCACAGCACTCAATCAAACCGTGGCCAAGAGCTAAGCTTTGATCAATGAAGACCACATTTGAGATTTTTTTTCTTTAGTATCAGACTGCTTGGCCTAAAGCAAACTGGCAACTGTAGAGAAAATGTAATCAAACATGTAGAATGAACAGAGAAATTGAGAAAACAAACAAATGAAGACTCATTACTTCTACTTTCAAAAGTTACCAGGTCAGCTACATTTAGTCAGTCACATAAGCACCTGTAATGAATTCAAGTGAATTGCTTGATACATGAGGTAAGTTAAAGTAACATGATTCGCGTGGAACATATTTTTCAGCTCCACTACATATGTCAAAACACGTCAAATCAATTCAAAAGAGTTGTTAGACCTCCTGTTGTGGTTGGAATGTGCTCTTGAGGGATTTTACAATAAACAGTGGTAAAACAATAAACAACAGTGGTAAAACATACAAGAATATACATATATTAATGTAATTAAGGTTAACCTCTGTAGACTTGAAGCTGAGACCAAAGGGGTTGTTTTTCTCATTATTTTTCATTCCACAATCAATCAAAACACACTTAATATTCAACTATCAATTTGGAAGTGTAGCTCATAATAAGAACTGGCTAAACTGACATCAAAATAACCCCCAGTGCACTGAACGCTTTAATCAGTCTGTATAATTACCCTGATGGGCCAGTTGATCAAAGAAGCTGACTAGTGAATGAGAGTGTCTTGTGGGTATAAGCCCTCATGTGTTCAGAATGCACCAGAACCACAGCATATGGGGACTGGAGGAAATTTATTCCACTGAGCAGCAGCTGCAGTTGGTTGGAACTTTTTGCTGCAAGATTAAAGGAACACAGCAAGTTTTGGGGAAATTTGCTTCTTGTCTGTCTTACCCAGAGTCAGATGGAAAGATCAATACCAATTTTATCCCTTTGCATCCAGTACAAAGATAGTGACAGGCTACATGTTAACTGAGTTAGCACAATGCATAGCTGCAGGGGGAAGCAAAGAAGTAAAGGAAATACACTTTACAGCTTCTCTGAATTGGATTTAAATGATACTTCCTGTTTCTTTGTGATAAATAAAAATAAAGCAGGGACTATCTTTGATAAATAACCATTTATGAAAGCAGTGCAAAGACAGATGGCAGTCAAATATCATGGAAGTGTTAGCAGTGGGAGTGTAGTGGAGTGGAGTGCAACATGAGTGTAGAAGAAGCGACTGATGAAAAGTATTTCAGGTATTTTAACATTTACAGAATCAGTTGTCTATTGAAAAAAAAAATGATGAAGGAATTTAATGTTAGCAATATACTATCATTTACGGCAAAGGAGCCACATGATCCTGCTGGAGGAGAGTCTATAATTCATATTACTGGAATTATAGCCCTATAGCCTCACTGAACAGCCTATTTCAGGCCAAAGGGATCAGCTGTCCCTTTTGATTGCTGGTAAAATGCATTTTCTGAACTGCAAAGTGTGCTATTTTAGTACAGCAGACCTACCTGTACACTATTATAACAGTTGAGCAGTCTCTTTTAAGTCAGAGTGGTTACTCATTTTATTAGTGTATTTTTGCTGGTTTAGTTTCTGAACTGCTGAGACGAACCAGAAGATATCTGTTTCTATGTATGCCTTCACTCCATTTTAAGAAAAACAAGGTACAATAACATCAGATCCTCTCTAGTGGTAAATGTTCATGCAATTTTTAATGATCTGCAAAGTTATATGGACACAGCTGCAGAAGGGGCTTTGATAACAGAGTCATTCAGAATTAACTTATTCTGAGGATTCTTTAAACAATATATATATTTTTTGTTTGCTGTAATGTTTAATGAATGAGATGTTTAACTTTTCTAACACTTTGTAAAGATGGAAAGGGGTCAAATTTGTGACGTAAGCGCCCAAATATGAAGAAATGTGTTCTATGCTGTTTTTTTAAATGAGAGGGGGACTAGAAGCTATAGCGTATGTGCTCCATTTATCAATGAAGTCAAAAAACAGACCATAAGACGCTGACCATAAACATTTATCAACCAGTGGAGGAAATTATAATCACTTACTGAATAATACACTCACAGCCGGTCAGGACTACAGAACGAACTACAAATTTCACCAGACTCATTATACCCTGAAAGAATCCGTTGACACTCCCAAGCAAGTGCCATCTTTGACATTACGTTCACCCGGCTTGCGTAAAAACGTACTTCCGGCGATCACGTAAGGTAGGCACCAGGCATCAATTTGTAAACAGTGGACATCAGCGCTGATAGTAAGCCGTAGGTTTACAGAAAACTGTGCCACTTAAACACAAATTGTGCGTACAGTAACCGCATGTTTTATTTAGGCCAACAGCTTGATAATTTTCTGTTCGTTTGTTCCTTTTTAGCCATGTTTGCTCGAGCAGGATGTCTTCCTAGACTGGCATGGAGCGGCTGCCGAAGGTCATTCCTGCTAGTTTGACTCTCTTCCAGCTAGTTCAACAAGTCTTTGAGAATAACAGATCAGAATATAATCAAAGTATCGGCAATCACTAGATCATGTAATGCTGCTGCTGAAACTCGTCCGCGGAAGTTAACGTTAGGCTAAACTGGCTGGAAAACACACTGCCACATGTGCAACGTTACCGCCAAGCCAGCCCTGATTCATTGTGTCCCCGAGTAGAAAATCACAATCTGGCAATTGCTAATTTCATATTGACAGTCAACAAACGCCTATACATTGTAAAATATAATTCAAATAAAGCCATTGTGGATACCAGGGTGTACCTTCGGTTTACATTTGCACCCGACAGTATTTTTATTAAAATGTCAACCTTTACAGCTGGCCTCTTATTCCCTTTTTCTTACATCTAAGTTAACGTTAATACATTTTGATATGCGGTACTGCACAATGTGAACCGATGGAGGATATCAGGTCTACCCCCACCAAGCCATTTGAGCCAATCCAGGTCGTTGCCGGTGGAGATCATGTGTACTCCTAATCCTGGATTAGCACCCAACCCTTTCTCACTCCAGTTTCAGTATTAACAGACGGAGTAAGACAGAGCGCAGCTTAAAATATTCTGCCAAATGACCAGCTAATGCTATTATTATGGACATGATCATTTCAAAACCAGTAGCCATCTTCCAATTTGTCATTCTATTGACACTTATTCTCAACCACAGATTAGTCTCTTCCTATGATATCATCAAGTTTCTAAGGTTAGGCCTATTGCATGAACCTGCGGATACCTTTATGTGTTAAGCCTTTTTGTGCCTCTCAGTCACTGAGGTTATCCTGGTTTATTCTTCTTATATGCTGCTTTTTGTGTCTTTTTTATGCAGAATGGGGAATCTCACCTCCTCCACTTCTGGTGGTCTGTCCAGCTCAGCATGTGCACAATATGTTCAGGTAAGAAGCTGCAATCAATAGGAATTTTCAAGAATCTGTTGTGAAATGAGCTGTGAACTAATGACATAATTTAATGCCAATTTTGGGCCTTGACTGTAGTAGGCACAAACAGCAACTCAAAAGATTTATTGCATGCTTTCAAATGGTCCCTCTGGAGTGTTCAGGTTGAGGATTTTTTGGTGCTATAATAAGCTGTGGAGGAATGTGAAGGGGAAATAATGAAGTAATTGCAGCCCACAGGTTTTTTAAAAAGTTGTGCCAGTGGTGTTTAGCACAGTTCACGAGACCAGCTGTTTTTCAAAGTATTGTCCAGGGACACCGAGGGGTCTTGGAGGGGCTTCCAGGAGTCCTCAGCAAAATGAGGAATTGTCAAATTCCACTGCTAATTAATTCATTAGGATTTGTTACAATACAAAACTTGTATTACCGTTGGCACATTTACGGTTGCACTGCACACTTTACTTCTGTTACAGTCATTTTATGTTATTTTTTTAACTAGTTTTTACCTTGTTAAGTATGCTATACCTCTTTTCTTACTGTATGTTGAGCGACGTGTACTGCAACAAAGCAATTTCCCTGCGGGGATCAATAAAGTTTTCTGAATCTGAATCTGAATCTGAAATAATAGAGTGATCATATAACTTCAGTGAATAGGTAAGACTTTGGGGTGTCCAGGTAACTACATTTGAAATCTAGCTATAGTTTTCTTATTTTAAAATCATGTGATTGTACAAGCTGTTTTTGATGTGGAGCCCTTAATGACATCACTGAGGTCTGACAATTAAAATGTGACTGCTGCAAAGTGAATAGCCACTCCCATTCACCAAGTCCTACTTTGGAGTAAAGCAGGAGCTTTCTTTGGTCTTCATCCCCCCCAAACCCTCCGATGTGTTGGCTAGTCAAAGCAATGATTGTTAGTATAAAATCAATGTCCACAGAAGACAACCTGTTCTTTACAATGAAGACACATAGAGACTGGTACATAAGATATCAAAAGCTAAATTTAGCTGATGTTTTTTTCACTTCACAAGCCACAGGGAACAATGTTAAATCACTATTAAAAAAAAATAGGAGTAAAATACCAGTCTTTTAGGATGTACACTAACCCATGTCCACCATGTCTAAAGACACTTGGGCATGGTGGGCATACTAGTGTCACTAAAGTCCCCTTATTCCTTGTTTGAACACTTTTACTTTCACAATGCTATCAATGCACATGCACTTTCTGAAAAGTTCTCTAGAAAGTCGTGTAAACACGTGTGTAAAAGAAACTGAGAAAACAAAAAGACTGCCACCTGAGTATTCACAAGATGGAACATGACCTTTGCATAGCAACTTTCAAGTTAAACAGAGCAGTTTTTTACATTTTATGAGCATGGATGGGAATGAATTGGGGTAAGTTAGCCTTGACTTCGAAGCTACCCAAGTTTAGTGTAAACAAATTTATGCCAATATACCAATATTTGTGACAGAAAGATGTGATTACTGTTTGTGAAGTGAAAATAGGACCTGCATGGGCCTAAAATGTTTACATTGGCTCTGCTAAATAGTCTGCTAGCTTGCTTGGCTTTCTAATTGCTAAGGTTAACTATGTGCACTCTTGTCATACTAAAACATGAGTGCTTGAGAATAGAGAGACTAGGGCCAAATGGGCTAAGGCTAAAGGCTAAAATTTAGAAAACAGTCTATCAAATTATTCACTTTTACTTGTAAGACTTAACTGAATTCACTGACATCCATACTACAACGATCTTTTTTAGCTATCTCTTTCTCTAGCCTGGTTGTGATTTAGCCACTGTCAGGAGATTCGACAAACCTGGAAAGCCTCTGTAATACTTACACATGATCCATCTGTGTATTTATTGTGTACAGCCAACTGATATGTATTCCTACCGGATTCTCATAAGACCTGTTAGCATTATGAGGGATTTACTTGTTTAGAATAGAATTTCTTGCAGCACAGCTTTTGTACAGCACAAGATAACATTGCTTGGGATATCGACATGAAGAAAAGAGAAAAAAAAAAAAAAGTAACAGTCTTTTGTGATTCTGAAACTGCAGTTCCCGATACAGCAATTTCAATATAAAATTGTATGGCCCTTGTATACAGCATATGCACAAATGCTGAAAGCCAGCAAGAACAATGGTGGCAATATAGAAGCCCCAACAAACAGAGAATCCATTTCTTATTTTAATGCTGTAATAACGAGAGCTGAGAAAACACTCATCAGCTGGTCATTTTGTCTGTGGAGACTCTCTATATTCCCACGGTGGAATTTCCCATAATAGCTTTCAGTGGAGTTTCATGTAATAGCTCTCAGTAAAGCCAGCAGGTATCACACCAGAGTGCTCATATACTCACTGGTGAGTGCAATCAATTGTCTTGCCATATAGCCAAGCCGTGTCAGATCAATACGAGGTATTTACCAGGGCTTGTATTTCATGGTGCAATCATGTAGTGTGTGCCGAAGCATGTCAGATACATACAAATACACACATACACACACAGAAACTCACAGTTGCATGCACACGCAAACACAGATGCACACACAAGGCAGAAGGTGTGCACTGATTCACATGTAGCACGCACATACATTAAATGATATGGTGCAGGTGTGTATTCACTTTGCTGTGTTTCAATATGTGTTTTACACACAGGTGTCAGGCATGGTGTATTCATTTATCTACTGTCTAGCTTCTCTAATACCTGTAGATTACTCAGCCACACCCACATTTTCTGATTCTCATTCTTTTGCGACATCTCTTGCTCTGTCTCACACTGAGATTATCCAAGCCTCAGTGCCTATACAGCACAGTGCGTGCAAAGGCATGGATGGTATTGTCTTAAACCATGTACACACCCAGTGAGTCTTTCTCTATCTCTTTCTCTCTATCACACACACACACACACACACACACAGATGCACGCACACACATGAGAAGAACCTTAATTATGAGTTTGCTCATGACTTCAACGGGAGCAGTGCCTCTGCATGTTAATTTCCCCCCCTGGGACTATATTAGTGGTGATGGAGGAGAGCAATGCAATTAAGAGGGGCAATATAGAAGCCAAACAAATGGAGAATCCAATTCTTATTCTAATGTTGTAATAACAGAAGAGAAGACACTCATCAGCCGGTCATTTTGTCAGTGGAGGCTCTCTACATGCTCGCTGACGGATTACACACACACACACACACACACACACACACACACACACACACACAGAGTATACTCAAACACACACACAAACACAGTCCCCCATAATTTGACAGATCTCCCAGGCAATAACAAACCACATGTAAGCACATCAGTGCACGCACGCACGCACGCGCGCACACACACACACACACACACACACACACACACACACACACACAAGCACAGATTTACACACCTCCCTGGCAGTAGTCTTTAGATTCCCTGTTGGCCACACCCACTTTGTATTAATTCCAGTTTAAATTAAGCAAAACGCTAATTCAGGATGAGTTCCCTGTAATTACACATTCCCAGGAGTGTTTTTTTTATACAAGCTGTGGTTTATTTGAAAATGAGCAGACAGTTACGTTGGAAATGGTAGTGATTTGCCATCTTGGTAGCACCTCCTGTTTGCTTGCTTCGTGTGCTGCACACCACACTGTTAGAAACTGTTTGGAAATCCTGCAATGCTTATGCACCAGGGACGCTTCTACATAGGTTACTACTGTAGCCTGGTGTTGAGAGACAGATTTTTAAGCATGTTGCAGTGCTGATAAACCAGGCTTCAAAGCAAGACTCATCATCAAACTGCAAGGAGTGCAGAGACTAGGAGAGGGAGTTAATCAATGCAGGCATAATGCAGAGAGAGCAAAGAGGGGCAGGCCGTCAAGCAAAAGCCCCATGTATGAGGAGTCTGGTTAGCAAGATGTGGCTGTCGATGCCCTGTGTGCTTGATACACTCCTACTGCAGCGTCACTCCACCCCATGAGAAACTGTTTGATGAGGCCTGCAATATAAATGCAGAATAGATGCAGCACGGGGAGACTTCTACAGTGACTGCTGAATATCAGGCAACTTTATGCACAGACAGTCATGATGCAGGCTAATGGCCAGTGCAGCACAGCGATCCTCCATAAACGCAGCAATGAGTCAAAATGTTATAGCAAATATCAATTCAAGTGGCTCAGCTGAAACAGCGGATTGGCAGAGATTGCCTTTTCACACAAACACACACGCACACAAAGACACACGGGGGATTAGAGAGGTGATGATGAAATGTTTGTTTCTGAAGCCCGGCTCAGGCTCAGGAACAGCTTGTTGGACCTGGTGGTAATGAAACCTGACTTGCTCTCTTTTTCTCTCTCACTGACTACGCTTATATCTGCACACAGTATATGGCTCTTAACCTGACTACTCAGGCAGCCTGGTTTTGGGTTCAAGGCAAGCAAACATTGTAACTAGTAGGATGATTCATGTGAGCAAATGTGGATCCAGTGCATGATATTGTTTTTTTTTTTTTTCCCAGGAAATTTATGCAATCGTTTGGGTCTGTGATTTGAGAAAATATGTTTTCCTTTGGGAAAAAAAGAGGAAAAGTTGTTAACAATAATCTACAGCTGTAGAACAGCTTGATTCAGTGATGTTGGCATGTTTGATGTAATGCATGCCTGATATATAATCAAATGGTTTTGGAACTGTTCCTGTGTAAAAGTGAGCGCTGCAAATGCAAGGGGTTTCTGGGCTCCAATCCCTCACTCTACAGAGCGTTTATCTCTGCACAGCACTTTGTGTCACTTCTAACAAATGTTCTTTTACACGAACATTCTTATTATTGAGAAGGTATTTGTCCCAGTTCTTAGGCAGTACCTGAACCCACAACAGCATGCTCTGCTCTCCAGAAAATTGAAGTTGTTTTAAACTTGAAAAGAGCTTGCATCTTCCTAGTGTTACCCAAGGAACTTATAAAGAAGGAAAGGATAATACATCATTGAGTCTGAGTTGTTTTGAATGGGTTTGCCCCCTCTCCGTTCATGCCTTATTTAACAGGTTTAGAGCCTCAGCCAGGTGTCGGAATTGTGAGTGATTTGTCTGCTAACTAGCTCATATATGGGATTGTACATTTTAAAAAAGCATTAGCTTTGTTTTGTTAATGCTAGCTAATGACAGCTCAGTCTCTGTGCAGCTGCTGGACAGACTCCTGATGATTTGAGACCAGTCAGAGGGACAACAAATGCACACACTTGACAAAAACCACCAATCTGGATTATGTAGAGTGTATTTTGTTATATGGTTGAATATCTGCCCTGTAAAAGTTCAAACAGCAGAGTTATGGTGGTCTTTAGTGGGATTTTCCATACTTGTCCCATTGAGTTCAATGTCAACCAATGTCTGGCACCAGTGGCTGTCGCTGTGAGATAATGTCTCTTCCTTCTTTGTAAATTCCTTGGTGTTAGCGAGTGACAAAAAGTGTTTGTACTAAATCAACCAATAAAATGTACAATTACTTGCAGATGTGCTGAGTAGCGTGACAGTAACAATCTTTTCTGTCTTAGTCACCGCACCAGGAGCTCCGCCGACCTGAGAAATCAGCAGGGGCATTCAGGCACTGTTGGGAAGCTCCAGTATCTGGGATTTCAAAGTCGACTGCCACTGAGGCCACTGCATTCGCAGTGGCCTCAGAGATGAAACATAAAAGACAGATGATAAGCAAACATGAGCGTACCGATTTGTCTGCTTCTTTCTTTTAAATAGTCAAGATAGTCTGCCTGCCAAATGGGACACCTGTCTGTCCCACATGGCTCGGATATCAGAGCTTCCACCAGCGCATGAATGCACCAGCACACCTGCAGACTTTTCACATCAATTTAAGTCAAGTAAAGCAGGGCAGTGCGTTTACTGTGATGGATCCCAAGCAGGTCTCAAGTTGATATTTGGACGGAAACAAAGTGAATGGAAACAAATGACTGCTTGAGGGGTAGGAAATTTGAAATTATACATCTATAAAAGAGCATGCTGTGCTTTGGAAAACCATTGTTTATTAAATTACCTTCTATTTCATGTTTCCCTCACATAATCCTTTCAGAATGAGAGAAAGTATTTCTCTCATTGACTTCGTGCACAAACCACATATTTGTGTTTTGAAACATCCAGCTCTTTTCATGAAATTTCAGAGACCAGGCTCCTCTCAGCGGGTTATCCCCTCCCCCTCTCTCAGCACCCGATCTCTGTTTCTAAGTTAGTGTGAGCGTGTGTGTTTGTGTGTCTCTTTGTTCCCCCTCCCACACACATATACACACAAAATCGGACCATTTAATTATATACGCATCAGTACGAGAATACAAAACCATTAACAAAATAATGCAATTAGTAGTTTTGCAGCAGTTTGCATATGTGGTGAATTCACAATTGTCAGGCGCACAAATGTGCATTATTATACACCCCCAAAAGCCCAATAATTCAGGGAGAAATTCACAGACTGTCTGTGCATTGATTCATATTTAATTAAACATGCATTATCTCCCAAAGTATTTACATACAGCTACACACACACACAAACACACAGACAAAGGGGTTAAACTGCTTTGGGAAAAGGTCAGATTTAATTACATCCCAGACTTATCCCTCTCCTAGCCCTGAAACAATTACAAGTTAATGGAGGAAGTCACAGAGAGCAGCTTCCTGAACGACTGTTGAATAATAAGGTGTCAGGCCAGTACACTGCTGTTTGTGTGTGTGTGTGTGTGTGTGCATGTGTGTGTATCTGCACATTTTTTTAATTGCATGTGAGCAATTTTGTTTCCACTCATGTGTGTGTGTGTGTTTGTTTGTGTGTGTGTGTGTGTGTGTGCACGTGCATTTGTGTGTGTGTCGATATGCATGTGTTCACAAATCTCTTTTGTCTGTGCTCAGAGATATTTTTCTTTCTGAGTGAGTGTGTATGTGTGTGTGTGTGTGTGTTATGTACCAGCCACCCCCTAAACGGTGTGCCACTAAATGACAAGTCATTTCACCAGAGCCAAGCCTCCCTTTTATTCTTCCTTATAATCACTTGCAATTGCCCAATTAAGCCCAATCACTTTCACAGGCCAACACCCTCAACGTAATGAGCCCATCACAGGAATCCATTCACTCTCAATCAGAACCCCATGCTGCGATATTTCTATGTGCGTAATTACACCAATATTCCAACCATGACAACTCGCCGAATTGAAGTTCTCTCTTAGTGTGCAAAGAGGGCGATCACAAGTTTTGGAATTCAGCGGACGCACACCTAAATGAAAAGCCTGAGGCAAGGTTAGGCTCCATTAGAAGTTTTTAAGTGTAAGGTATAGAGGATTGTCTCTAAATGAATCATCGCCCATTTAATTGTAAGGATGACCATCGGCATTATGTAAAACCCATGTGACTGTCTCTTTGTTCGCATAATTCATTTATCCTCATTTCCACCCCTTTTCTTTTGACTCCTTACTTGCCAACCTCATATCTAATAATACGATTACCATATGATACATTATTGATCACCACAGGAAATTTATATTTTTTTGCCCCCTTTGCAGGGAGGTCAGAGTGCAGGTCAGTCTTGCTCAAGGACACATAAATTCACCCTGTGCCTACAGTAACAGGGTTTTCAAAGGGAATTCATCCATTTTTTCTGTCTGGTTAAACCTTTTCAGAGTTCTGGAGGGCTGGAACCGCTCCAACCGCTGCTTTGAAAGGAAGGCAGGGTTGCTCCCTGGACGTTCATACAGGCAATTTACAGGATCCAATATATTTGGATTCCATGTCTTTAGATCATGGGAGACAACCCATGTGAACACCTTGAACCTCACACAGAAAAGGCCAGACTGGAAAGTAGGAATAAGTCAGAGAGAGGGTCAAGTGGAAGCATGAGACACATGATTTGGGCCACTGTGCAGTATCTACAGTTTTTGAAGTATTCGAATGTGTCGCTAAAACTATTGTAGTGTGATGTGGTGTTTGTGTGTATGTGACTGTGTTGCTCTGTGAGGGGGGTGTGGCTGGTCTGAATGAACAAGGTAATTGAGCACACCCGGAGGGAATCAAGGGTGCTACTGGGGATTGGGAATAGATAAAAGGGCAGGACCATACACCTGTTGGGTCTCTCTGGGAGCGGTCGCATTGTTTTAACTCTGAACTAAATCTGGGCTCAAGAGTCCGGCGTTCGGCTCATCCTATCGGGGGGTGGGTGCCGTTCGTCACTAATAGTGTGGCTGGCGGTGAAGATAATTAGACAGGGGAGAGTTCCAGTGTCAGGAGGGGAGGCCAGCCGTCTCCTGTAGGTAGCCAGGTGGGGGCTGCGTATTAGAGGATGGGCCAGCCGACACCGCTTCCCAGTGTGGCACAGCGTCCGGCCCGCCGCCGTTCGCTGTAGGAGGCTCCGTCCTACAGTCTGTTTCCCCGGGGCATTGGACGGCGCCTGCAGCTCAGACCCCGGGGGGGGGGGTCTTCAAGGCTTTGTCAGTTGAGTGACTTTTTACCTTTTTTCAAATGCTAGCATGGGTTTTTGTATATGTATTTAATGTTTATGTAGATGCAATTTTGGTGTATATTGTATAATCTACTGTCAAGGTAGAGGCAGGGTCATTTGGGGGGGGGTAGTAGCCTTGGGACGCAGCCTACAGGGGCAGTGTGGGATTTCCCGGCCCCGCAAATCTCCTG
>OMLF01012753.1:0-28749 GCA_900302615.1 Holocentrus rufus | reverse complement strand
TGACTGGAGGGATATAAATAGCAGTCTTTGAATAGGAGAACTGCAGAGGGAAGGAGGGTGGGGGAGGGGAGATGGCAGTGGCGCCAGGGAGGAGAGGAGTGCCAGTGTCCCGGAGTAGTGGAAAAAGGAGGCAGTCCTGGTCTCATCTGTTCACACACTCACTCACTCACTCACAAGCATAGCCATTCTCAAACGTGCACACGTATAACCCCACTGAGGAGAAGGTGTATTATGGAGGAGAGAATTGAGGGACTGAATCTATGATTAATTCATGATCCCGTAGAGCAGATGCCCTCTCTGCATAAAGAGAGGCAGCGGATAGTAAAGCACACAGGCCTGTAGGACAGCACCACAGGCTACATAGTAGAGCACAGAACACATTCAACCGTACGGAGCTCCAGCTTAAACAGTTCACAAGCAGATTAAATCATCTGGCATCACTCATGTGCGATAGATTTTGTAGGAAGGCTTTGGTACAGGTATTAAGTTGCATAAGGTAGGAATACCATGGGTACGACTGGGTAAAGGCCTCAATGACAGAGGTTTCCTAGCTATGGAGGTAAGAAGGCATATTTTGTTTGTGTTTAGATGTGCCTGCCACTTCCCTGAAGACATTCCTCAGCTGTTTTCAGCTGTCTCAGTATCCCACAACACTGGGCTTGCGCAATATCTAGCATTCTAGCCTGTCTACGTTCATAGACTCTGGTGTTAGACTTTTGGAGTCATGGTGTAAGCAAACACGACCAAATGCAATTTGTCTGTCTTTACATTCTGTGCCTCTGATGTTGCCGATACCAACCCTGTTTTCAGCTGTGTGGCCAGACCTTTCTTGTTCAATGGGTTCAGCAGGGAGAACAGATGAGCGGCAGGCTGCTGTTGCAGCACCCCAGCCTGTTGTCCTCACTGCTCTCTCACCAGAGCAGAGGTGTAATGGTTGAAAATAGAGTGCTTGATGTACCGCTAATGGCTGCATTGTGTAGCAGTGTGGAAATGTGTTTTCAAAGAAGCAGAGTGGCCAGGTGCTGACCCCTCCACCTCCCCTTTTTTTCTCTCTCTTTCTCAGACGGTCGATGACGATGCAATGGCAGCGTGAATGAAGCTTGGCGTGGGGAGAGCTGAACGATGCCCAAAGGTGGGGGTTCTAAAACCCCCCAGCTGGACCACTTCCCGCTCAGCACCGACATGGTGGAGAAGCAGGGTGGGAAGAAGGTAAGACTTATTAACATAACACACTCTGCCCCATAACAAAGAAATCTGCATATAATCCTGGAATACACAGTAGATGTAGCTAGCAATTGCTGGCTTGCGTCTTTGACTAAAACACTGACCCACTACCTCTGATCCTCAATTGTAGATCACTCTGCAAAGGCATGGAGTGCTGCAAAGGAACTAAAATTAACCCCAAAATAGGCAGCCAAGTGACAGATACACCCTCCTTCACCAGAAGGACTGTGTACAAGTCTGTGTGACCGAAATCTGCCCTCCTAAAGTTTCTTTGACAAGATACTGAATTTCCACTAGCTCCAGGGGTGCTGTGTTGTAGGTGATTCTGTACTCTTACCACCCTGTTGAAGGGGCAGGTGCAATGAAAATGTCTCCTGCAGGGATTAACAGTGCAATATGAAAGAATGCCTCATGTAACACAAAATGCATGCTCTTGTATCATGAAATTATATGCAGTCCCTGAGAGAAGCACACACATCACTGTAGTCCTGCTTCCATTTGTCCCTAAAGCTGGCAGGAGCCACAGTCTGCATGTTGTCCTCATAACACTGTAAAAAATTATTGCATCATTAAGTTGCTCCATGGGAGTCTGCATGCAGCTGGCAGCAAGCCACTATACTCCTGTACATGACTGCCTATAACCAAGGTCTGGGGTCTCCACTGTCAGCTGATGCTTAATGTATGGCTACACTGGTTAAAAATGGAATTCACATGGTCCCGACTATGTTGTAGCAAACAAATCAGCATGCATCTTACTTAGTGCCCCACCATGAGGCTCTTGATTATTTAAAATAACCTGTATCAGTATAACCAGTTAATTCTTCACCCACCAGCAGTTCCTAATTCATATCTTGATCAGGTTTGCAGTCTCTGTATGGGCTATTGGTTGCATTTGTAAGCAGATCCATGTGCGATGGTTACCACCGTACTAGCCTAATGTTTTGCAGGATGTTTGATGTAGAGCCTTGATTCAGTACTGTTGCCTGCTGGAGAGTGGTTATAGGCTTTGCTCAGTGAGGCTTTGAAACTCATCTCAGTCAGTGAACAAGCTCTGATTAGTGTGCTAATGGTGTTTATTTTTGGGCCAGTGGAGGGTAGTTTTGTCATCCTCATATATACCAAACATACAGTTGAAGGGTCTTACTGGGATCTGTGTTAAACACAGACTGATACGGTGATGGGTACTCAGTTTTAATGATATATAGATGGCATAACAAAAAACAATTATCCTCCTTTAATCTATTTGCAGTGTTTTTAATTTGTGTGACTGTCATGTTGTTTATAGTGGCAAACAAAATTTTAGGCGCAGCCTGATGATGTCATGGTGTATCTACTAACTGCTAAGCTACTGGCAGCGGCACCAAGAGGGGAAGGGAGGAGAGGTGCAGCTTATGCAGGCATGGATGTACAGCCCTCTGCACAGGATTGCATCAGACTCTGGCATGGAGGAAGGGAGGGAAGGAGGGGAGGGAGTGAAGCACACGGGGGTGGGTAAAAGAGAGAGGCAGCAGGAGGAAAACAGAGTGAGACGAAGAGAGCAGGCATTGCTAGGAGACCGCCAAACAGGATGTCTTATGAAGGCAAATCTGAACCAAGTCTGTCGTCGTCACTGCTTTCTTTAAATTCAACTCAGCAAAAACTAACCCAGTCTAGCTCTCTACCAAATGCACTGTGTCTTCTGTTGTATACTGTTGTCTGCTTTGTCCTCTCTTTAAGGAATCACATTTTGGCTTCTCATTTTCCCCACTACATAAACCCTTTGCACTTGCCCAAGTGCGTCTGTCACACTTTTGTCCACATTGTCTTGTCTGGTGAGAATGTCTGTGTGTAGCTCAACTCTGAGAGAGAGACAGACCGTGAGGGAGTGAGAGATCAGCTAACTGTAGCTGACACTGTTTGTCTCTACTGTACCATGACATCATAGTCTTATGACTGGGGCAGGGCAGGGGGAGGAGCTCAGATAGCTAACACATAATGAAGAACCAGCCTCAAGGAAAGACAGGGGCAGGAGACACGCTAGTGCAGAGAAAATATATGAGTGCATACATCACATCTGACTTGCTCCTGCATCTTTATTATGACACATTAAAGCCTGGGTAAAAACATCTTGGCCTTGCACCAACACACACTTTAGCCTCTATGTTCAGATATTTTATATCTGTTCCATTTAGTAGTGTGTAAATAGAACTGAACAATAGTTAGATGAATACATTCATGTTTGTTAATAGACAGAATCCTTCACAGGTACAAATTCCTTTGCCAGTGTTTTTGCCCATGGAAACTTCTATTTTATTTATTTTATTTTATTTTTTGTTTTTTTGTAGTGTTTGTTTGTTCAGTGTTTGTTTGTTACAGTATGGCCTGATGCAAGACATTTGGGGTTTCCCACTATGCGTGACAAGTATAAACAGCTGCCTTAACATAAAAACCCCCTACCATGACTTTTACATCCTAAAAAAAAAAAGAAAATTCCATTATTTATGAGTTTGTTCTCGTTGACACCAAAGCCTTGTAGAGCACAGGGTCTAGCCGTGACATCTGATAACCAAGAGCAACATTGTGATGAATAGGAGACATATTATTTTGGGAGCGGGCATCAAATCATGTGAGTAAAATTAATTATTACAGCTTAATCAGATGTTACAGCTATGTCAGAATACCCATCTAAAATATTGGTGTTTAACTTCTTTATCAAGTAATCTGTTAACAACGTCAAATTATTCTCTTAATGCCACTGTAAACATGACTTTGCGCTGCTTTTTTCCTTCCATTCACCACTCAACTTCAGGCCTGTGCTGATACCCATCTGACTTTTTGAAATAATGGCAACTATTTTGAATTTATTTACCCTTAGATATTAAAGAGAAATTGCATATAGAAAAATACACTAGGCTTGAACAATTAATCAAAATATTATTGAAATCACAATATGGCCAAGTGCAATATCAAAATAGCAGGAGCTGTAATTTCTTGATAAAGGTAAAATGTGTGACAAAATGAAGTAATATTATGTTACAGGGATGTCCTGGCCTACAAATCATTTCCTCCAGACAAACCCCAGCAAAAATCACATCACCATCATTTTAATTTATTTATTTATATATATATTTTTAAATCAGTGATAATGGAAGTTATGATGCAAAAATTAGCATTCCCAACAAAATTGTGGATGGGGGGATGTGTTCTTATTCACCATGTCCGTTCGTGTGTGTGTGTGTGCATTGCTTGGTGGCCTAATTTTTAGCACTGGCTCAGGGATAGCTCTGCACTTTGTTTGAATGGTGTGGTGTGAGCGAAGGGACTGATATCTTTGTGCAGTCCTGCTGTGGACTTTCAGTCTCTGATGCATATTTTCACTGGTGCAAAAACAACCATTTCCTTGTCCTAACCAGACCGATTTGACCCAGAGAGGTTGGGGACTTTCTCTGATGTTGCCTACAGCAACAGAGTCACTGTTGAGGAGACAGTTGTTGTGATTGGAGGCTTTTCTCTCTGATATGTGTTGGGGATTCAGTGATTTGACCACTGATCTGTAATAAAAGCTGGATTGCTGATGATGTAATGAAAAATGAAGCCACTGTGACATCATATTGTTATGCCCAACTCTCACCTATAAAGGCATTATGATAAAGTTTTCACCTTTTAAGTTATCACTCAGTTACTGACATTATTAAAGGATTTTTTATACAACTCAACAGACAGTACCACTTGTCATCCCAGTCATTACACAGACAGAAGAAAAGCAAACTGTATTTGTAAAACAATAAATAAATTGCTCTCGTTTAACTTGTATCATTAGCTGAATGGACAGATCTAAGTTAGTGGGAGTGAATGAGCTCATTGACTGTCAGCCTAGTTGCTAAATTAACACTAAGATAATGCTAGATGGCAAGATTGTCAACAAAAGGTTCAGACTTTCTGCACCCATTATCAGATAATGACATAAATGTTGGTACATGATAACAGCTGTTTGTGACAACCACTCTGAAATATCTTAATGCAGCAGTTCAGTACATTAGCCATTAGCAAACAAGTTATATAAGCTAGCTTACTTTGTTTACAGATAAAAGAAACATTCTGTAAAATGTCATTATTGCCATTAGATAGCAAAATCACTTAGATGATTGATATAGCCTACAATAATGTCATATCAGTACAAGCTTTCTCCTAATGTTACCTGTGGATTGTTTTCCCACTCCCATTAGTGAACAGGGTATTTCACGTGAATACCATCTAGCATTGTACATGCAGGACCACTAGCACAGATTCCGCAAGCAAGCTGCAGCATCAAGTGAACGAGAGATTATATTTCAGCCTTTACAATAGCAAAAGGTTGGATTTGCTCAAGAGAATATCTTGTCACATGAGACGCCATGTCCCACATTAATGATGATCCAAATCGGATAATTCTTTGTGACAGACATTCACATGTAGCCATCATCCATCCATAAATTTTTGTGGTGCCTATCCAAGTCAGAGCCATGGTAATATTGTGTAGCTGGAGCTTGGCTCAAATGATGGAAGCCAGGAGGAATTCTTGGTATAAAAAGTTGGATAACAAGACCTTGCTGAGCCAAAAACCGCGCAGATTGGTTCTGAGTTTGCAGGGTTTCCCATTAATGTATTAAACTGTGGTGGCACGCCACAGTTTCACTTTGCCCCCCTCAAACAACTGCCCGGAAATTGCACTGTGGTTTATGTTTTTTTACTTTGTTAGCTCAATTACAGTGCTAGCTGCTTCGTAGAATAAATTTGGGTTATTATACATACTCTTTGAGCAGATCAAACAAGCAAGATAAAAATGAATGGAAATTTTGAATCAAGAATAAATTCTGTTTTGTCAGAAGTGAGCGCCAGTGTTGTGCCGTAGCACTGGTTGAAATTATGAGTGGTCAGAGTAATGACAACACCATCTCCACCCTGTTCTTACCAACTATTGTGTTTAAATTTCTCCGACAGCAGCTCTTGTAGTGCATCCCTGTGCATAACCTAATTATGTGTCACTCTTCCCTCCATTTCAGTATTCAAAACAAAATCCCAGACTGAGACTTAAAAATTTGCCCATATTTTTCTGATGTTCAGCCCATTACTGATTGCTTTATTGACTTTATTTCATTACTAACTAAAACAATGTATACAGTGACCTACACAAACACAAAACAAAGGGCCATACCATTTTCTGTCTGTCACTTCTTTTTACTCCAACTTTTGTAATAGTCAGGATACACAAGTCACTATATCAGATTTCAGATACAACCTGGATTGAGGCTAAGCAAATATATGTATACCTATATGTTTATATACATATATGTGTGTATATATATGAGCTGTCTGCTTGCAGATAGAACTGGGCTCCTGATTGGTTCCAGCAGCTAGACCACAGAGCCGAGCCGGCGTCAGCTTAGCCTTCTCTCCCTGGGCCTGGCTGTTTTTGCTGCGGCCGGACAGCCAGGAATCCAGGAGGAAATTCCATGGAAAAGTTCCGCTTTGCAAAGCCCCTAATGGCTGCAAGACTCAGGCTGAGGGCAGAGAAACACACAGACTGCAGGAGGAGCCTGGAAGATCAACAGTTACCTCCTCCTTGCCTCTCACCATATCTCTTTTTTACCTCTCATTCAGCCAAAAAATACATAAATAATCCCATTAAAAGACTAATTTAAATGTGCTGTCTTGATGAAAGCTCTGTGTCCTCTAAATTATTTTACTAATAGTATTTGCATCTGCCTGTTCTGTTTTGCTTCTTTCTCAGGATAAAGATAAAGTGTTGTCAAACAAGACTCCCAAACTTGAGCGCAGTGATGGGGTCAAAGAGATGAAAGAGAAGGCCCCTAAAAGGAAACTGCCCTTCACTGTTGGAGCCAATGGAGACCAGAAAGATTCTGACTCAGGTAAGAGATTATTTGGATGCATTTACCCTGTCTGTGACTGACAAAAACACAGAAGAGTTTTTATAATTGTCCATTTGACTTGAAGTGGGGATCAGAGGGGTGTGAGATTTATTACATCACATCCTCTCTGGCAGGAAGTACATAGGCATGCTTTGTGGTTTTGTGGGGGGTGGGGGAGGGGGTCATTGGTCAGTGTGAAGTGAATAGCTTCCCAGTGAACAGCTTTGGCTTTAAGTTAGCTGTGCATGTGTGTGTTTGGCAGCACCAAGGATTTTATTCCTACAGTCATAGTCTAAAGGAAAAGAAGAAGACCACCCAAAATCATGAGCCAATTAAGTGGGGATTTGTGTAACATGCAGGCCTGACCAGGTCTTTCTGCGGTAAGGCTCTGGCTTTGTGTTTTCTTTAATTAGAGAGAGAAAGGCTACTGCTCGTGCTTGTTTGGCTTTGGGCTTTGAGGGCTCTGAATTTAGTTTGTTGATGATGGTCCAAAACAACAGCTTTGGTATTATAGCCCTCATCACTGTTACTCGAGTTGTTGGATTGGTTCATGTTAAATGATTTTACTTGAAAATGCTTGCCCCTACAGATAGGAGTGAAGAGCAGAAAGGATGCAAGTTGTAACAGATGACTTTCATGGTTTGGGGTCAAGTTTAGTAAGACTGGATCTGTATCTTGTAGACACGTGGGTTTGTGTAATTACTATGTTGCTCAAGGGAATTATGAATAAGTGGAATGTTTGAATGGGAAGCTCAAACAAGTTTCCTCATTACTCCTTTGATGGCCACCCTTGTTGAGGCTGTGTGTGTGTGTGTGTGTGTATGTGTGTGTGTGTGTGTGTGTGTGTTGTCTGACAGAGGGAAATTATAATGGTTTGTTGCATGCTCATGTTTGTGACATGAGATAATAGCGAGTGTTCTGTGTGTCTTTAGGATCAGTGGCCATGCTTGTTGTCTTTTTGATTTTTATTTCCTTGCTTCACATAGTTTACATGTTGGCTTCTCCGGGCTGCTTCCCCTGGCTCAGTCTCCCTATGCTTCTGGCAAAAAGAGGTCAGCCCGACCCCCTCTCAGTAAAGGGAGGTGTGAATACTGTCGTCGCGGGAACAATAGTTGTACAGTCTGTCTATTTATATGCTAATAACTTTAACCTGTCTGTTGTTGGGCTGGGCTATCCATTCCTCTAGCTTCATCTCCCACCTTTACCCCTCTGCAATATATTCCACCAGGTTTATCTCTAAGCCTGAAAGAAATTAGTCCAGTTGTTTTGTTGTTTTGTTGGTCACCACAAAATTCCAAATTTCATATCATTACACTCTTCACAAATCGCAAGCGTGAAAAGTGGTGGCATCTGTCTGTCATTTTAATACCCATTCTGTTATGATACATTGCCTTATACTGGCAAAGCTACTTTTTACTCTTACCATGATCCCTTTTTAAAAGACTAGACTATATTTAACCTGGAGCACATTGTTCTGGTCATACAATTTTCTTGTTTGTCAGGTTTGTAGTGTTCTCATACTCCTCACCTTTAAAATGATTTCTGCTGTGTGTTTAGTCTGAAATTGCGTTGCTTTGACCTCACTAGTTCCAACCCTGCTGGGTCATTGTGTATCCCATTTGCAAAATTTTGCACTTCTGACAGATCACAGCCCCCCCACCTCACTCCCTGACTTCCCGTTACTCTGTGGCTTAACCTGATGGAGATTAACCAGCACACAATATGTTGAAATAACCTGCATCTTTGTCTGTTAGCTTGTAGAATAACAATTCTACGAGCTATTCAAGCTATTGTTCGACTTTTTATAGATTGTGTGATGTAAACTGACACATTTCAGTGTCAAGTCATTTTTTATTTGTATAGCCCAACATCACAAATTACAAATTTGCTTCATAGGGCTTTGTGGGGCCTGAAGTCATTTGCCAGTTTTGTGTAATGTTTAGCAGATGCTGCCTCTTTGGTAACCCTATCCATGAAGAATATCTGGTTCAAAGTGCTGATTTGAGTGTTGTGCCCTAGTCTGAGTTTACTGTTCTAAACTGTATTTTATAGCAATAGCCTTTCACACAGAGACAGTGAAAACTTGTGCAGTAATGCTGATATTGTTTGTATGCACTCTGCCTCCAGGTAGCATTCGCATGCAAGTTACCTCCTTATTGTTCACAAATATTGGAAGGGCCTTTAAGCAAGGCTGGAGGACAGCAGGAATATGCACTGTATTTATGTTTGACAGTACTTTGCAGACCACTCAAGTTGTAGTTAATTTCTAAACTTCAGTGCTCCTCCCTCCCTTCACAGAATCACCAAGCCTCCCTTGACCTCCTCCCGAGGAGTGCTAGACAGCAGCATTCCTCCTTCCTTAGGTCATCCTCCTTCCAGTCTTCTATCCCCTTTTTGTCCTAACCACCACTATCCACAACAGCAGCAGTCAGACTTCACATATAGTTGGTATTCTTCCTCTAGGGCCATCTTATCACACTGTTTAGTCAGATGCTAGTTGTCTCTGTTCAGCTGTGTGTCTTACCTTAATGTGTTCACACTGAGCTGCCTAGTCCTGTTTTTTTGCAGCTGTTTGGGATGATTTTTGTAGCTGCAACCTTGCATCACCTGTAGCTGGTTTGATCATTTGAGCTGCATAGTAGCAGTGGTCAGGTTTGTGAAGCTTGGGGTTAGCTGTGAGCTGTAAGATTTAGCCATGTGGAGTGGGTGGCAGAAGGAGACAGTGATTTGCACAGATCTGACTGCAGCCCACGCCATTTTATCCCTGGCAGGCTATAACACACACACACGCAATTTTCTATTTCTCCCTCTGTCTCCTAGACACATGTAGGCTCTGAATAAAACCAATAGACACACAAGCAGTGCAGTTGCAGTACGTGGCATGCTTGCACTGTAGCATATACAGAGCATACCATACACTATAATGTATGCACACATCTCTCTAGCTCTCTTGCTCAACACAAAGCATTGACAAAACATCCTGTTGGCCACTTCCTGTCTCTTCTGCCTTCACTTCCTGTTTATGCAGTTTTTACGTGAGTCTCTATAGAACAACAGAATATTCTCTCACTTCAGCTTGCTAGAGTTGACATACCTGGTTGAGCTGGTTAGAGTGGTTCTTCTTGCTGTCGAGTCTGTTGGCTAACTCAACTAGACGCTGTCTTTGTTTAAGGTCTGTCTAACACAATTGCATTGTCCGCCTGCCATACCAAAAACCAGTTCTATTATAGCCTGACATTTGTGTTTGATGTGGTCCCCACCCCTGGCTCAGGTTGGGAGACTATTCTTGGGGTGACTAGCCTAGCTTGCTTGCTTTTCTTTTTTGTTCTCCTTCTCTCTTATCTTGTCAGTCCAATTGCAACAGCAGTGAGGAGAGTAAGGTTTCACCCCTGTCTGTAAGCTAAATATTATCATTTTACTGAGAAACATAAAGGGCTTAGCTTTCTTCTTTAAATAGACTTCCTACACATGGGAGTAGGCATACTGTGTATGTCATTATTTCTGTCTGTCCCTTTGTGTAATTTGGTAACGGAAAAATATGTATGCACATGTGAATTGTATTATGAATTGTGTGCTGGTGAAGTCATTATAGACATGTTAAACCATCAAGCCCTCTTCACGATTTTCTTGTGTGTCTTTCCTTGATTTCTCAGTCATTAACAAAGAGCAAACCTCATGAAAACTAAATCCAGTCTCTTCCTTTTGATCCATGTGGAATTTGTTATGAGGCTGTGGTATGTGGCTGCTTCTCATTTTCCCACGACATCCCATCAATGTAAACTTATTTCTTTGTACAGGCAGTAGTTGTTGGCTGAAAAAAACATGTCATGCTGGCCTACTTGGTATAGGTGAAGGGTTTTCAGTTTGACATGGTTATCCCTGTCTCCACCGCTTGTCAGTTTAGCTGCAAAACAGACAACCATCCATCTGCGTTTATATTTGGGCCACTGATAGCCACATCCATCAGTACATTTACCTGCACGCAAGAAACTGTATTATTGAGAGTAACCGGGTTATGTTGCTTCACGCCAATTACTGAAAATCCCTGTATATGTGCACTACTCAATATCGGGTTTCCCCCTCACCGCGACCTCCTCCATACAGTCACCGCTGCTTACAGCGGAGCAGCAGCTACTCGCAGCTCGTGGAGAGCGCCCCTCAGCGGGCAGAGAATGCAGGTCACTCGGCCTTTAGTTGCGTTAACACTGATGAAAACAGGGATTTCGCCCTTTCATCAGAGAATATTTTGACATAAAATTGTTAAGCGTTCTTCAACGAGCATGTAGAACAGAATGTTTTTACTCTCATGTGCATTTTACAGTGTGTGTTTATTTATCAGGTCAGTTTCACTATCCACTCTATTCTTTGGAAATGCACACTTGTAAAAGGCTGACCAGAAATCGGGGGAAGGGTTTACATGGCCCAGTAATCGGGTTTCTCCAGCAGAAATCCTGCTTGAATATGCCGATTTCTCTTTAACACTTACCCCAATTACTGGAATTGCCAATCTCGTATACATTGCAGTTAAGAAATCGGGTAACTGAATAACCCGATTACTGAAGTGCATGTAAATGTACTGCATGTCAGAGATGACCTGGCTAGTAGTTAGCAGTGATCATTAATGCTGTATGAGAGACAGCTGGGCTGGGGTCTTGCATATTCTTGAGTAAAAATCCTCTGTATTGGTGAACCAGCATCATTACTGCATTGCTGGTACCCACTCTTGTAAACATAGCCTGGAAAAGCTAGCCTAGCATTTTCTCTGTTCTGCTGCTCAAAAAACATGTTTGGACTGCTTCTGTGGTTCCCGCTGTTAAAGTCTTAGCAGGAGGAATGTGTCTAAATGGCAAATGCCTTGAAGAACATGAGAGTGTATCAGTAAGGGTGGGGGTACATTAGCTGTAAGTGTTCACAGATGTTAGTGAAAGTTCATCAGCTCTCCTTTTGACTGTGGAAAAAATCTTTCCCTGGAAAGCCTTAAGCTACCGGAAGTGCAAGCGCCATGTTTCCTTCTCGTCTCTTTAATTGTGTTTTTGTGGACTTGAGTGAGTGAGTGAGTGCAGACAGTCTCAGAGTCCATAAGAAGTTAGGGTAAAAAACATCAATAGCTTTAATGTCTCTGCACAACCCTCTTGATGAACATTTGATTCTACTGTTTGCAGTTCTGTTTTTTGTTTCCTTTTTAGTGGTAGGAGTTTGTAATGTTGTTTTTGTGAGTGTTTTCTCATTGATTTTGTGCTGTGAGTTTTGGGAGCTGTTGGCCCGTGTGAAGAAGTGTTACACTCATGTGTACCAGTAGTTTTACCCTCTCCAAGGGGCATCAGATGGTATGCTGCTGCTGAAAATAATTGCTGGGCGTGTCTTTGTGGAGCAGCTGCTTTTGTTCAGTAGCACCACGTCTCCAATCAGCCTGGCAGGCAGGCTGGCTGGCATGCAGTGACCTTGGCCAGGCCACATTGAGTTGAAATGTACACCAGCGATTTCGTAATAACTGTGGCTCTGCCAAGTCACACCCTCTTTCCTCTCCTTTCCTTTCTGACTGACTGGCTTAGAGACAGACAGACAGACATAAACATGCTGGCTATTGACCCCTCCCCTCCTTAGGGCAAGCTGGGTAATCACACATTTCAGTCACCTCTGCCACCACCAGGTACCCCAAATGCTGGGCTACAGCTGGATGTGCCTGTACATGAACAAGTATGTGTTTCACAGAGGTTCATTTAGATGACTGCCGTAGAAACTGACTTGTTGCCATGGAAATGCCAAAAGAGAAGGCAAAGTCTGTTGTAGTGATACCTTCATAGTGGCTTTCAGAAAAATCAGACAGTAACAGAACACAATTGTTGATGTCCAGTGCTGTTCCACTTTAAGCTTTGTTTCAGTGATGCCAGCAGATATGGGTAATAGATTCATCTATGAATGAAATCATGAAATTAGTTGGAAACATACCATTTGATTAGACTAACCTTTGAAGGTTTGAGAATGTTATTCTTTCCATTCCACTCATTAGCTGGCCAGAGAAGTAAATGCTCAGAAAATATTCACTAGCACTCTGTATCAAATTCTCATGATTACCTACTGGTGTGCAAAAATATCAGTGTGTATGTGTTTTTGTTTATTAGGGTTTGGAGTAATGTTTTTTTTGCATCCAACTAAGAATAACTTTGTTCCTTGTCCTCTCAATCTGCTTACAGAGAAGCAAGGTCCGGAGCGGAAGCGTATTAAAAAGGAGCCCACCAACACCCGGAAGGCGGGCTTGCCGTTTGGGATGGGGGTGCCAGGGATCCGGGCCGGGTACCCCCTCTCTGAGCGGCAGCAGGTGGCCTTGCTCATGCAAATGACAGCTGAGGAGTCCGTCAACAGTCCAGGTGCGTGTTTATCATGGAGGCCACGTCTCCCTGGGATGGGTGGCT
The DNA here is from genome assembly GCA_900302615.1 of Holocentrus rufus. NCBI lineage: Eukaryota > Metazoa > Chordata > Actinopteri > Holocentriformes > Holocentridae > Holocentrus > Holocentrus rufus. Next base: position 15,224 of record OMLF01012753.1, on the reverse strand, counting down.
GACAAGGAATGATGGCTCGGAGGGAGCTTTATATGTAGGCTTTGTGTGCGCGTGCATGTGCGTGTGTGTGATGGGGATTAGGAAGAGATAAATGGTGGGTGAGAAGGGTGGGGGAGTGGGGGTGGATTTTGCCTCGAGTGGAGGGGTGACGTTGTAGTCCACCGTGTCTTTGCAACAGCTGTGACAAACATTGTCCCTGCCGCACCATTGTATTATGCTTCACTAAAGAACAAAATATGCCACTTAATTTGATTTAAGCAAGATAACCCACATCAGTCCCCATTATTGCTGCACTATATGCCTCTGTTGTCTTCATCAAAATTGACTGAAAGTAGTAGTTGTGTTTGAGCAACCTCACTAGTTACAATCTGTTCATTTACAATTGCAGGGTTTTGTTTCAGGAATGCAGCATGAGAATATGAGGGAAATGAAAGTAATTTCCCTGTTGGTTTTGCGTTAATCTGAAAAGGACTAATTGCGCAATCTCAGTATATGCGCCTGCCAAACCACAGCAGACATCCACTGACCTTTCAAGCATTTTGTTTATTCCTTTTCTGAACACCTTTCTGCCTTTCGATTAATATTCATTAGACTTACTGTCTTATCATCTCAATGTTACGTGTATTGACACTTGCAGACAAAAGTACTTGGTTCTAAACATATCAGAAACCTCCAATAGTATAGGTGTTATTGCCTTTTTTCTTACTGTTGGTGCTTGAGATAACATTTGTTTGGAGGGGACCAATACATGGCCACTTTTATTTATATGTTAATTCCTTCAGTGCATGCCTGAAGGCATGAACATAGATTAAGTGAGTGAGTTTCAAATAGCATTTGGGACAATAGCTGTGCAAACTCAATAATGTAAATGTGATTAAGGCTTGGGTTTAATCTTGTAAATGTGATGAAATGAGCTCAAGTGAAGTGGGCCCAGCCACTCTACCTCTGATTTTTAGAGCAAGTTTGCCCCCTTCTGGTTAAAATGGGTTAAAATAGGTTCGGTTAGATAGTGTTAGTTAACAGTAATAACACACTGACCTAAGCATATCTCAGCAAACTCAAATGCTTTATCTATAACCAGTAAAGAAAACAGAACATATATATCCATGCTAGTATTTAACTCAAGTGTCTATGTCCTCCCGATAGACACAACACCAAAGCACCAGTCGCAGTCCAATCTGGGTCAGAAGGGAACGCCAAACTCTGCATCTAAAACCAAAGACAAAGTGAACAAGCGGAATGAGAGGGGTGAGACTCGGTTGCACAGAGCAGCAATCCGTGGAGAGGCACGCCGCATCAAGGAGCTCATCAGCGAAGGAGCTGATGTGAATGTAAAAGACTTTGCAGGTGAGAAGCTTGCTTACAGGCTATCCCTTTCTTTATACATATAGTGCCATACTCATACATAGTATGCACCTCTAAAAAATCTTTTGCTCTTATGCTTAGGCTGGACTGCATTGCATGAGGCGTGCAACAGGGGGTACTACGATGTGGCCAAGCAGCTGCTGGCAGCCGGGGCAGAGGTCAACACCAAGGGTCTAGATGATGACACCCCTTTACATGATGCATCCAGCAACGGACATTTTAAGGTAAGAAAGCTCCTGGAGAAACTTATTCAACAAATAAAGCTCATTTTGTTCCTTTGTTACAAGTGTTGTAGACATCTTTATGGGATTAAAAATAGTAATTGCTCAAACAGAAAACCAAAGACTTTACTACTTGAACTCAAAAGGGCAAAATAGTAGAACTAGGATATCAACTGACCTGGTGAAAACTGTTGTTTGTTAGCCTGGATCCGTGAATGAATTAACATCATTTGTGTCGTTCTTACCCATGTCTCATGCATGTCACCAAATAACAGTAGTGATGCTAATCACATTGGCACAAAGCAGCTTTTGTATTGCAACAATTCATGCATGGCATGCTCATTGATTTTTTTTTTCCCCCATATTTATTTATTAGGTGGTTAAGCTACTTTTACGTTACGGAGGGGACCCACGTCAGAGCAACAGAAGAGGTGAAACTCCATTGAAGGTTGCCCACTCTCCCACTATGCTGAATCTGTTGCTGGGAAAAGGCACTTACACCTCAAGTGAAGAAAGTTCGTCAGGTATGTAGTCTTGATCTCTTAATACATTACTGCAGATATTTCATATAAGCCTGATGATACAAAGTACAAGGAAAGTAAAAGTTAACTTGAATTGTGTATTGATTGTGCTTTTTTCTCTTCTCAGAATCATCAGAGGATGAAGATGCTCCATCATTTGCCCCGTCCAGCTCTGTTGATGGCAATAACACAGACTCAGAGTTTGAGAAGGGCCTGAAGTTGAAAGGGAAAACCGTAGACCCTCCAAAATCTGCTGTCACACCCGTCAAGGATGAATACGAGTTTGACGAGGATGATGAGGAAGAGCGTGTCCCCCCTGTGGATGATAAGCACCTCTTGAAGAAAGACTTCCGCAAGGACCCGATCAGCAAGGCTAACAGCTTCATCTCTATACCCAAGATGGAGGTCAAAACCTATTCCAAAAGCAACTCGCTCACACCAAAGAAAACTGTTAGGCGGATCATCTCTGACAGCAACAGTTCAGACGAGGATGATAGGACGTTGTGTTTCACACCAACGCCTATGCCACGGCAACAGGCCCAGCCAACTAATACCAAGACCAGGGACTCTGGCACCCTAAGCTCCAAACAGCAGAAAGATAAGAATAAAGTGAAAAAGAAGCGAAAGAAGGAGAGTAAAAATAATGTCAGTAAAGAAGTCCGGTTTGGTAAAGTTAATGACAAGTTCTGTACGTCAGACTCTGATTGTGGAGATATGGAGAGTGAGGATGATAAGGGCTCAAATAGTATAAAGGACTCTTCTACAACGAGCCTGAAAGAATCCTCTGGCTTTAACGCGTCCTCCTCCTCCTCCCATGGGAACTTAAACTCTCAGAAACAAGCACCATCATTAGCGGAGCAGCACCCAAAGCAGTGGAGGACAGATGGCTGGAAGACTGTGTCCTCTCCTGTATGGTCAGATGTCAGTTCTCTCTCAGATTCAGTCAGAACTAGGCTGTCCAGTGAGTCTGACTACTCATCCGCTGACTCCAGTGTAGAGTCAATAAAACAAGTGAAGAAAAAAGCGCAAGAGAACAAAAAGAAAAACAACGTGCACAGCAACGCACTAGACAAGAAGAATTCAGATCTCTATAAAAACTCCAGTGCTGACAGTACAGTCTCCAAAACGGACGTAGATGGGAAGGTGTTGAAAAAGCATAAAGTGAAGCACAAGCACAAAAATAAGGAGAAGGACAAAGCCCCTAGTCTAGTGCTCAATCAAGACATGAATGAGAAATTTGTCAAAAGCTATTCTTTTGATTTTGATGATTCAAGGCAAAAGTCACTAATTGTTGAGACCGAGTCCCCAGCTGAGAGCAAGGTTAAGTTATCAAAACATGAAAAAGACCACTCAAAAAAGGAGGATAGACTTCTGAAAAGCAAATCTGAGGACAAGGACTGGTCATCTGGAAAAGAACTGCAGAGAACAGTGAAAGAGGAGAAAAACAAAAAAACAAAAGAATCCACCAAGGAGAAGACTAATAAGGAAGACAGGGAGAAGCCTGTCAAAGCTGAAAAGGAGAGAAATGTCAAGGAGAAGCCCAAGGAGGAGAAACAGAAGGCTCATAAAGAGGAGAAAAAGAAAAAGTCCAAGGAGAAGTCCTCCTCAAAGGCAGACAGGAAGAGTGAGCAGAAAGAGGAGAAACATCTGAAGGTAGATAAGGAGAAAAACACCAAGGAAGAGAAGGAGAAATCTAAAAAGGACAAAACACAGAAGGAAGAGACTGAATATGAAGGTTATGACATCAACAACCGCTTCCTGAACATGGAAGACACTAAGCTCAGTGCCTCAGACGACCACCATGACAGATGGGGGTCAGACATGTCTTCTGACTCCTCCCTCTATGGAGATGACAGCTGGGATGCTCCTGTCAAGGAGTATAAGGAATATAAAGCCAACAATGCTGTTAAACTGATTGTTGAGACTGTCAAAGAAGAAACCAAGAGGAAAGAAAACAAGGTGAAAGACAAGAAATCAGATCATAGTGACAAAAGAACAGAAAAAGATACCACATCTAAAAAGAAAGACACTTCAGAAAAGACAAATGAAAAGAAAAAGGACTGGACAGAAAAACAGAAATTGAACTCCAGCCATTCTGTTGAAAAGGAAAAGAAGCGAAAGGAGTCTACAGAAACAGTCAAAGACAAGAAAGAGAAGGACTCTGTGGACAACAGTCGAGACCGCAAAGACTCGTATGACTTCATGAAAGAGAGAAAGGACCTAAAAATCAAGCAGGAATCTATAAGAGATGAATATGGCAGTGATGCCTTTTTTAAAGACATTGAGCCTGTTGGCAAATCCTCTGATATCAGAGAAAGAAACCACTCTGGAAAAGAGAAAGAAAAGAAGGGTGATGGAATGGAAAAGAGAGAGAAAATAAAAGCTGACAAGCACAAGGAGAAACCTAAAGATCGAGGAGTTGATCAAGATAAGGAGAAGAGTGAGAAAAGCTCCACAGAAAAAGCTATGAAGGAGAAAGATGCAGACCGGGGCGCCAAAGACAAGAAGGAGGGAGCCAAAGACAAACACAAAGACTCTCATGGCAAAGACAAAGATCGAAAAATGTCTTCAGAGCAGACCAAGGACAAGAAAGAAAAGGCCTCCCAGGACAAGCATGCTGATAGGGAGAAGGATTTCCTGGAGGTGAAGAAAGAGGAAAAGAAAACTGAGAAGATCCGGGAGAAAACTTGGTACAAAATTGCTGACATTTTTACGGACGAAAGTGATGATGAGGAGGAAGGCTACAATGGGGGTGTGGCTAAGCTAAGTGATTCACTTGGTTTGTCTGACTCCCACAGAAAAGACTCAACTCCCGATCAGGATGAGCTGGATCACTTCCCATCAGAAAAAACAAGAAAATATTCTGCAGAGGCCAAACATGCCACAGAAAAACCAAAAGAGAAAGAACACAAAGAAAAGAAGAAAGAAAAGGCCACATTTGACACAGGTAAAGAGAGGAAAGGCTCCTTGGAGAAACACAACAAGGATAAGAAAGATTCTGTGGATGCCAAACACAAGGAAAGGAAAGACAGAATGTCAGTGGACTCAAACCAAGATAAGAAAAATAAGCAGAAACTGTTGGACAAGAGGGATACCAGTGAGGAAAAGACAAAGAGCAAATATAAAGACAAACAGGACCATTCTAAGGAGAGGAAACCTTCAAAAGGCAGTGGTGAGAATGAAAAGTCCCTCCTGGAAAAATTGGAAGAGGAAGCCATGAACGACTATAAAGATGACTCAAATGACAAAAACAGTGAGATCTCTTCAGACAGTTTCACTGACCGGGGCCATGAACCAGTGCTCAGTAGTTACTATGACTCATCCATCAGTCTGCCGGACGTGTCTGAGGAGAGGAGAGACTCTCTGTCCATATCTACACCGCAGGATAAGTTCAGGGAGAAAGAGAGGCATCGACACTCCTCCTCCTCTTCCTCCAAGAAAAGCCATGACAAGGAGAAGGAAAAGGTCAAGAAAGAGAAAGGGGACAAACGTGACAAGACTGAGGAGATCAGAGAATCCTATGGTCGCAGGGAGAGCCTGCCCTTTGAGAAAGAGCCTATGCCTCTGGAGGCAGACCCTTATACTTTCCCATATGGGTCTAAGGCAGATGGAGAAGATGACTTAGATAAGACCTTGGAATTTGAAAAAGAGATGTCCAAAAAGGACAAAGATAAAACAGCCAGTGTTATCAGTGACAAGATGAAGGACAAAAAGAAAAAAGAGAAACACAAGGAAAAAATCAAAGAAGAAAAGCATAAATATATTGATGGCTTTGGGTCATTCAAACACTCCAAGGAGGATGTGAAGTCAGGGTCAAAAGAGAGTCCACAAGTCACTGTTCTGAAAGATAGGTCAAAAGAAGAAAGTCCTAAATTTGATATGAAAAAAGACAGAAATCGGGATACATTAGACAAAGACAACAGGGTGGACCACACTAAATCTAAGGCTAAGGAGGAAAATGAAAAGCTTGCTCAGTCTAAAGACACAGTGCGGAAAGATAACCGTCCGCGAGAAAAACTGCTGGTGGATGGTGATCTCCGACTGACAAGTTTTGGTCAGATGTTGAGTCTAAAAGACCAGGAGATCGAGGAGCGTCACAAAAGACATAAAGAAAGGATGAAGCAGATGGAAAAGCTAAGACACAGATCAGGGGACCCTAAACTCAAAGACAAAACAAAGTCTACTGAGGAAGTAAGGAAAAACCGCAATGAGCTCTCTTCAAAGAAATCCAACAGCCTGGAATCTGCTCTCAAAGAAAAGAAGCTGAAGGATGTAGGTCTCCCAGCCCAAATGATGTCCCCTGACAGGAAGTCCCAACCCATTGACAGTCAGAACTCTAAGGATTGGATTGCTGGCCACCAGATGAAAGAGAACCTCCCTGCATCCCCAAGGCCAGATCAGAACAGGCCAACAGGTGTCCCTACCCCAACATCTGTTATTTCCTGCCCCAGTTATGAGGAGGTGATGCAGACACCACGGACCCCATCCTGTAGCGCAGAGGATTATCCTGACATCATGTTTGATGGACTGGACTGTCAGAACCCATCAGCTATGACAATGTCAATGAATGCCTGTTCTCCATCCTTCTTTGAAAGGTATTTAAAGATGCAAATTCATTTTGTGGTTATTGCTTTGATCATGATTAAATGAAGTCATCATCTGATTTTCTATGATAAACTACATTTTTGACAAAACTGTAATCTTTGTTTTCCAATGTCTTCTTTCTCTTTGTCCTCTAGCAGGTACTCAAACTCATCCCACAATTTCCAGGAGGGCACATGTCTTACCCCTGCAAAAAACCTCCAGCTGCCCCTCGTCAGCCGCTCGGTATCATCTGAGGTCCGCAGGCCCCTGGAGGATGAGTTCAAGGGAGAGACTGACAAGTTCCTTCGACAGCAGAGTGGTCCAGGGGTTTCTGAATTTGAACTGTCGTCTTCTTCCCAACCTCCAGAGGAGAAACCAGCATCTGTGGATAGGCTAGAATGTCTGTCACCTCCCTATTTCTCCCCCATAAGAATGCTCTCCCCTCGACTGGAATCAGCCCATCCAACCCCAGATGGAGCAGCATCAACGCTTGCCGGCCCTGAGGGTAGTGAGCACCTCCCTGAAAGCGCATACAACAGTTTTCTGCTCAAGCCTTCCACACCAGTCCATAGGCCCGACCCCCAGGAGCCCTGCTTGGACATTGCTGCACCACCAACCCCAGCTCCTGCTGCTCTTCCACCTCTGGACATTGATGACATCTCTGAGCTTCACCACAGTGAGCCCAACCTAGTCCCCTCAGACCCTGTCAGTGGTACTGAGTATCTCCCTTCTGTCACTGAGGAACAAGATGAGGAAGAGGAAGAAGAGGAAGAGGAGGAAGATGAAGATGAAGGAGATTTGGATGATAGACAAGATGGAGGCCACTGTACAGCTGAAGAGTCAGAGCAAACTGGGGAGGCTTGTTCCTTCTCCCCTCAAGTGGAGGACCCTCTTAGGAAGAGCTGGTCTGCAGAGTCTCCAGACCGGCGGGCTCCAGAAGCCCACCAGCTCACCCCCACACATCCTCCACCCAACCTGGGGGAGAACTCCTGCGATCCCGGCATAAGCTGGAACTCTGAGATGCTCCTCAAATCTCCCCACAGGACTTATGGGGAGATAGAGGCTGCTGTCTCCAAGATCACAAGTCCCTTCTCTCATTCAGACAGTGATATGCAGCACATGTCTGGTCACCCTTCTGTCACTCCTCCTTATGCCTCCTACTCCAGGTCATACGTACCTGACACTGACTTTGACGAGCAGAAGGAGGCAGTGGCGGACATCCCCTCTCCAGAGAGGCCTGACACAGCTACAGATGATGAACCCAACTACATGAATAACTCGTCATCTTCTCCAAGGCTTGAGTCCTTCTTCCCAGACTGTAAGCCAAGCATGGAGGACAGCCACCACATGGACACAGAGCCACCATGTGTGGGACCAGACAACAGACAGACTCCCCACAGCTTCACTGCTACCACTGAGAGCCACATGGCACCAGCTGAGCCAGTGGTGCCATGGGCAGACCCATTCCCTGCAGCTGTGGATGAACTGGATGATCTGGGGCCTTTCTCCTTGCCTGACCTGTCTCTCTCAGACAAGTCAGAGGAGGTTGAGGCACGAGACCCAGAACTAGCAGACCACAACAAGACTGTGCCGCCCCACATTCGACACCCCATCACAGACAGAGAGGACCCAGACCTAATGGAAGTGGACCTACCCAGCCTGGCAAAGACTCCATGCCCCTCTGGAGGGCCAGGCCTAGGGGAATCTGCTGGACAAGACCTGGTAGTACCGTCACCACATCCCAACTTCCAACAAGAGTTGGAGCCTGAGCCTCAGAGCGTGCCAGTCAACAGCTCTCTGTCTCTTAAACAACAGAGCAGCGTATTGGATGGCAAAGGGCCATATGAAGGACCTGATGAGTCAGATGGCAGTATGTTGTTTCCATCTGTGGAATCAGATGCCAGTCAGCAGCATCACATGCAAATCCAGTCCCTTAATGACTCGTTGCAGGTTCCCTTGGATTCTGTGTCTACTACCAAGTCAGACCTGAGACAAGAACAGATGTCTGAACCTGTAGTGGGATCAGTTTCATGCAACTCACTCCCGCAGCTCCCTGTGGCAGTCACTATCTCTGGTACAGTGGACTTGTCAGACACTCAGGAAACCACATCCAAGCTTACGGTTACCCTGACCACTGTGTCCACCACTGTAGATGCCCCCAAGAAGGTGGAGGAGATCCCTCAAAGGATGACCCGCAATCGTGCCCAGATGCTGGCAAATCAGAGCAAGCACAATCCCTCTGCCACTGCCATTACTGTCCCTCTTCCCCCCAGCGTGATGGCTTCATCTGTGACTGCTACTCCAGTGACAACCAGCCCAGCAGTGAGCATTACCCCTACTCCTACGCGAACCCCAACACCCACCTCAACATCCTGCTTGACTCTGGAGAAAGACAAGGAGCCCGTGCTTAGTCTCTCCTCTGCTACTCTGCCCAGTACAACCCCAGCTGCAGCTGTACCCACTCCTGCTTCGACTCCCGCTCCTGCTTCAGTGGTTCTCAACAGGACGACAAAAGGTCGCCCTATGCCTGTGGAGGAAGAGGATTCTCAGACCCAACACCCACGGAAAAGGAAATTTCCTCGTTCAGCTGGGCAGCAGGTTCAAGTCCAGCTGGTAAACACAGCCATGCAGCAGACCAGGGAGATGATCCAGCAGACTCTCGCTGTAATAGTCAATGCCATCAAGCTGGATGACATTGAGCCCTACCACAGTGACCGCTCCAACCCCTACTTCGAGTATCTGCAGATCAGGAAGAAGATTGAGGAGAAGAGGAAGATTCTGTGCTACATCACCCCCCAGGCTCCACAGTGCTATGCTGAGTATGTGACCTACACAGGCTCCTACCTGTTGGACGGCAAGCCCCTTAGCAAGCTGCACATCCCTGTGGTGAGTTTCACTACTTGTTCCCTTTTCTAAGTAATGATGCATCCAAATTTGGAGAGTTCTTTGATGTAAAATAGCTGAAAATATTACTGTTTGACTTATATGGCTTACAGTAAAACATGGCAAGAGTCATTTCGAAACAATAGTTTCACTGTTACAGTGAAACTATAATTAAGCAATATCACACAAGAGGGAGTGCTGTTATACTGTATATCAGCACGGCTATAATTTGGTCGTAGGCACGAGGCCGCAGGCTGAGTGCCGAAGATATTGCTCTTGACCAATCAAATCGCTCAACCGGATCTAACTGTTGTATAATAGCATGTATTAATGTGCTTGCCAATCCAACTCTCTTTAATGTAAGCATTCTGTTATTTTGAACACTTAGGTGTCAGAGGGAATACAGATACTCTAACCATTTTGTCTTTGCTCACCAGATTGCTCCACCTCCATCGCTGTCAGAACCTTTGAAGGACCTCTTCAGACAACAGGAGGCTGTGAGGGGGAAGCTCAGGTTGCAGCACAGCATAGAGAGGGTAAAGAACACATTTTCTAGACCTCTTAAACACACAAACACACACACACACACACACACACACAGACATATATATATATATATAGAGAGAGAGAGAGAGAGAGAGAGAGAGAGAGAGAGCCTGTTTTTATGTATTTTATTTTATTAAATTTCTCCATCCAATTTTCACTCCACACCTACCTCTTTCCACCTCCTGCTTTCATGCATTCAGTCGTACAACATCTGCATACAGTGTGACACTGCGAACATTATGAGAACTCTTTAGATGAAAGATCAAAGCTTCAGTTTAACAGAAATGCAAGTGCAATCTGCATACCCCCTACTGAGTGGTTATACTAGATTGGAATGCAATAAGAAATTCATCTCATCTCTCTCTAATGAAGCGATTGATCATTTCTGTGGAACATGCAGAGCAGCTTTGTTGATTGAGACTCATTTCTATTAACCTGACCAACCAGCCCAGAGATGGCGAAGCCATCTTGAAAGTCAGTCTCTTATCCAACTTTAAATCTCATATTCTGTCTTTCTTTCACTGTTCACAGGAGAAGCTGATCGTGTCATGTGAGCAGGAAGTGTTGAGGGTCCACTGCAGAGCGGCCAGAACAATAGCCAATCAGGCTGTACCATTCAGTGCCTGCACCATGCTGCTGGACTCTGAAGTATACAATATGCCATCAGAAAGCCAGGTAGAACATGGTTCATATATACATATTAATGGGATGGAAGTTAATTGTATAACTATCTCTATTGCTGTTTTTACTTTAATGTACAATCTGTATCATGCCCTCTAACCTTGTCTGTGTTCTCAGGGTGATGAGAACAAATCTGTGAGAGATCGCTTCAATGCTCGCCAGTTCATTTCCTGGATCCAGGATGTGGACGATAAATACGACCGCATGAAGGTGAATATCAGAATACTGTCTTCCTCTTTGATTGTTAGGGCAGAGTGTTAATGTGTGTTAATATGCCCTCAGTCAGTGGCACAGAGACTGTATTCGGGGTACTAAATTGTAACAAATTTCCAATCAGCAGTACCAGTTTGGTCCTTTTAGTAACCAAAATGTATAGACTATTAGTTATGGGTCATAGGACAGAGATTGTTTTCTTGGTGTGGATGAGTAACAGTTGCCTCTTTGTTATAATTATGCTTGAGAAATTATGCATACCATACTATATGTATCCTGCTGTTGGCTAGATATCTAATATTTCTGCATCTATAATACACACTTTTGCCAGGCACATTTCTTCCTGTACAGTCCCAGCATGGTCCAACTGGGAACTGGGTACTGGGTAACCATTTTCCACTGGGATGGAAAATGGTTACATTGAAAATGGTCAGTTCTGTTTCCCAAATGAAACACGTTTGTCTCCTTCCTCCCGTAGACATGTTTGTTGATGCGGCAGCAGCACGAGGCAGCAGCCCTTAATGCAGTGCAGAGGATGGAATGGCAGCTGAAGGTGCAGGAGCTGGACCCTGCAGGGCATAAGTCCCTCTGTGTCAACGAGGTGCCGTCCTTCTATGTGCCAATGGTTGATGTCAACGACGACTTTGTCCTGCTGCCCGCATGACACACCCCTAGTCACAGAGAGAGAGCATATGTCTTCTGAATCACTTCTTCTCAAAGAGACTTCGTTAAACAGAACGAATGGAAAGGGCTAGCAAGTTTGAAAGAACACTTTAGAAAGGAAAAAGTTTATATTATATAGAAAAACAAAGTAAAGATAAAAACTTGCTTACAATTCCCTTCCGTGAAAGAAGGAAGCATCTTTTTACTGGGGAAAAACAAAACACACACAACTTGCACTTTCATCCTCAAAGTTTTTACACTTTTGTTTAATCAGAGTATGAGAAGCAAAAACAGTGTTTGCTTTGAGGCTCTGACAATGGGACACAACTCCTCAGTACTCAGTTAAGGTGAGATGGGGATAGAGATCTATTTTCTGCATTTGTTTTTGGTCCCCGCTTCAATAAACCCACCACCACAGGGAGGAAGTATTGGAGAAGAACTCTCCCACCAGCGTGGTGCCTGTCCAGAGGGAGGACTGAGGAGAAGCCTCCCCTGTTGACCCAGAGCTCCTGGTGGGCCAGAAGAACTAGACAGAGCCTAGCCCTGACCCAGAGGACACTGATGGAGCCGTGTTGCATCATGTGGATCCTCACTGTGTCCATACAGCAGGACGGCTGGGATAGACAGACCAAGCAACTAGAACCATCCTCTGATGGTTTGGGGGCTATAAGACCATAAAACCAGAGAAAGCCCCTTCTGTTCACACTGCACCATGCCAGGCTAAACAGAAGTGCTGCAGAGCCTGCAGCAGGTTGGAATGCGTCAGAGGGTTCGCGGTGTGTGTGTGTGCATCAGGGCCCAGTGCCTGAGAGGAAAGAGACTGAACCTGCAGCCTCTCAGCCTGGCTAGATAGAAGAGGAGAGGAGTGGATCTCTGAGGACAGACCGGAGTGTTCCTCAGCCACCCTGCTTGCTCCAACACAAACACATCAGACCGCCACGGACTGCAAAAACACCACAGGACAACCAGAAGAAACAAACATAACGAATGTTGTGATTCAAAGAGACTATTAAAATATGGTGGTTTGGCGAGAGGAGAAAAATACTCTTCTTTTTTGTCTATTTCTTTACTTGGGCATTTCATTGTTTCTGAGGAAGTGACTTGAAACACTACAGAGCCAATATTAGTTTAATGGAAAAAAACAAACAAAAGAAAACTGAAAAAAAGTTGTATTCCGTAAATTATGTACAGTTTTTATATTCGTTAACCAATGTATTCTTGCTGCCTTCTAGATAATTTATTTTGCCACACATTACTGCACAGTTGTAAATAACTTATGTACTGTAACATCACTCAGTTAAGTGTAAAGAAAAAAAATAAATGAAATAAAAATTATCTTTGTATGTACAGTTCACTTTTGGGCAGCACTTTCCCCCTCATATCCATGGGCCAAAATGTGTACACGAATCTGTCAGTATTTGAAAGACTCCAGTGCACAGTTGTATGATCCCATCTCTAGATTCGGTCCAGGGTTGGTTTAGGCAATTCACCTGGGCTTGGATCACCACAATACACCTAGCTAGTTGATAGAGAACACTTCTTGATTGAACAGGGCCTCCCACAGGCCGACCACCATATAGTCCCTCAGATGTAGCAGAATGGTTGTGGATTTATTTAAAGAATAGACAGAGGTTTATTATTCATTGCTTTACTACACAATTATATCTGAAAATTTTCAAACCAAGAAAATGCCTTTTTCAGTGAAAAAAAAATTACTCAATGTTGGGCAAAGTCACACATAGATATATCTGGGTGGGATGAGAGTGAGAGAGATGTCATTCACAAGCAAAACCATCACATTCTTAAATAATGGGTTAATTTTTATTTTCCTTGTCTTTTATTTACAAGAATTGGACTGAAATTGTTTTTGATTGTCATTTAAATGTCATTGTCTAAAACCAACAAGACACGGGTCTTTCAGTCAGCTCTTCATTACTTCAGATGTTAATTCCCTCTTTCTGTTTTCCTAGTGACATTACTTCAGACATCCAGATTCATGTGTACAGATTACATGACTTTTGGCTGTCTTTTGGCATGAAATGGACTGAAACTGAATTGTGACAGACATTGAAAGGCTTCATTCCATACTGAGTTTTTAAATTGTGTTTGTGTTTTTTAGCAGTTGGTCACCCCTTGTCCATTATTCAAAAGCAGCTCATTGTCTAGGTGCTGTTCCACCTTTACTCACTGGATGACGCCAAAGTCATGTCTCCTGTGTCAGAAAAGAGCATAATTTTACTTTGCATGCCCCTTCACTTAAATGAGTGTTTTAATCGATTTAAATTTGATTGCATTTCAAAATTTGTTCAATTCAATTTTAGTATTCCATCCAATTGGTAGTCACTGAAATCTTAATAGGCTCAGATCCATTTAGCTGCATCAGGCAGATAACCCCCATGTCACCTCAGCCTTCCAAGTTGTACCAGTAGTTAATATACAAAGGGTTTGGTTAGTGTTGTCAGGGATTTTTAAATATTTCAATGTTTAGTTAAAGTTGCTTCCTCATCATGCTCTGTTGTGTGGTGGCATCTGTCATAATCACATTCTTGTGTCAGGCCCAAGCAAACAGTTACGAGACTTAAATCTTCTCAATATGAACCAAAAAAAAAAAATTGCTGACAGACAAACGCAAACAGTGGAGGGGAAAGAATTACCCTATGCTGATGTTTCGGGTAGATTTTTTTTTTCTCCTTCATCCCATTCAAAGGTTGATTTGTGACGACGACTTGTATTGATTCTCTATTTTTAGTGGGTCCTGGTTTTTAAAAGCTTTCCTGACCTACCACATAGGCTGCCTGTCTGTGTGTGAGAGCTGCTCATGTATCCTGATGGCAATATTAGCTGAAACTTTAAGTTATTTACACACTGTCAGTCAGCGTAACTGTGTATGGTATGTCTGGTCAGGTGCAATGGTTGTTGCTATTCCACTGTGCAGACAAGGTGGCTAGATATAAAGTCCTGAATATTTTTGAACGATACACAGATACAGTTTGTTATACATAGCGCATACAAATATCCAGAAGTTTGATTTTACATCCCTGTTTATGTTTCAGTTTTTACTTTGTTGTTGGTTTCTTTCATTCTTTTTGGAGGGAGGGGGGGGTCACAGATTCCTTGTGTGTTTTTTAGCTCAGTGTATGTAGTGTTGAATGTTGTCGTGTTTATCTAAGGGTTTGTTTTTGGGGGTTTTGTTTTGTTTATCTTCCTGTATGAAGCATAAACACCAGTGGCATGTCAATCACGTTGCTTACAAAGCAGAATGTATACCGTTACTATGCCCCAACCGACCACACCCTCACTATTGTTTACAAGACATCAAGTGTGTTTCAGTTTCATGTGTCACCTCTTAACGGTTTGAGCCCTGCCTTGTTTTTACTTGTATATTCGATCATTTATTTGAACCACAAAGGCTTGAAATTGTGATGGCTGACAGTGACAGTCATGCTTTGACAATTAACAGATGATTCCCCCGGTTTGCTGCGCACCACTGCACAGAGCAATAGCTTGAACACATCCATCCACATTGACTCTCTAGTGCCCGGCTTGT